>BMAW01114914.1:0-13832 GCA_019974015.1 Nephila pilipes | reverse complement strand
TTTTAATTAATATCGATTTGCGCTGTTCTTGTGGTAAACATTTCCATAATTCACAACTTATACTACCATGAGATGATTTCCACAGAACAGACACTAAGATTTCGCGGAGAAATCATATACAAACAACTGACTGGCAGCTGCAGGTTCCTTATGCCTCACATCACTGCGTTTGGATTTTTACCAAATCACAATATTAATATTTAGTGACATATGAGAGTTCGTATTTTGAATCTCTTTTTTTTTTTAAATATAACTCCGTCTTTTCTTTCTCGATTAACTGCTTGTTTAAAAATTCAATTAAATCATTTACAGAATATTCTTCTCCGAATTTTTTATGAAATTCAAATACTAAATCATTTGGCAGTGCTTTTAGGATTACAGGGGATAATAAAGTGCTAAGAGTATCTGAAACGATGCCTAATGATTCTAAGCTTGTAATATGAATCTGAATTTTATCTCAAATAATTAACGAAAACTTTTTAAGTCAATTAAATGCTTTAGGGGGAAATTTCCAATAACTGACCTATGTGGGTGTTTATTAAAGTTCATATTCTGCCGAATCTTTGTTCTAACAAATTAATAACTTTAACATAATTTTCGTGAGAAATAGAGAAACTGCCAATAGTTTCCAAAGCTTTTCTAGTTAAATGCGCTTTCAAATAATTAAATTTACTGACGTTGTCTAAAGATGTATTATTATGTATTGATATTTCGTAAGAGTTCCAGAATGCACGCCATTCACTTATATTACCCAAAAAGTTTGGGATTTCTAACTATCAAATTTTTTACTATAACTATTACAAATTTTTTATTGTAACCATTTTTATTGTACTTTTCAATTTTATTATAACTATCCAAATTTTTCAAAATATGATAATCAAAATATGTTCAAATATATAATTTCAATCTCTTACATTTGTATATCTAAATCTTAAGGCACAAACTTGAATCCTGTCAGGGGTTCCAAGTCAAGAAACGAAAAATAATTAAGTTTCTCGTTTTAATTAAGAATCGATATGTAATTATTCGTTAAGAATATCAAAATTTGACATACTTCTTCTGTCGTCCGGGGAGCTGGTGTTTTAAACATTAGTTGCAATAAATCTCTCTTTCAAGATAAATTGATCATCCACTCAAATAATGTTCTGTACTTTTTTGTAAATAAAAATAATTTGTTGACATTAATTACTAAACCTACAACAAATTCACATCACTATAAGACACAACAAAGGTTACATAGGAGTGGAAAAAGAGTCCTCTAGTTTGTTCGCTATTTCTTACACTGCGACGTGACAAAACCATCTTAGAAAGATAAAAAGCAACTTTTAACGCAATAAATCTTTATTTTTAATGTTTAAACTTCTTTCCATCAATTGCAATTCATATCTGAACCCTTTTTTGAACTTCATGTTGCATACATTTTAGCACAGTAGGTGACAAGTTATCACAACCATCCGTAATATGTCCTCAAAAGTCTTGTTATGTTGGTGAAGGGCTCGCTTACCTACAATTTGAGATATCCTCACAGGATAAAGTAGTCAGCTTAAGAGAATATGGAGACCACTGTTCGATACCATTATACCTATAATTAGTACTCTGAAAGTCTCCACTTGTTAATGCCTAACTTGTGACGATTTGTGCGAAGATGGGCCGTCATGTTGAAGCTATAGATTCTGCAGATGAAGCAATAGCGGATTCTCAACGAAACAGGGTATTACGTCCATCAAAAGCTCTAAATATCGTTCCCCCATATATGTGCCCTGATAAAATATTATGTCAATCAATCTGTTATATTAAGTACCGCACTAAACATTAATCGGAACTCGCATTTGATGTTGAATATCGGCAGAACACGGAGGACTTTTCCACGCCCAGTAATGATTGTGTTCTGCCTGTAATACACGCACACATTTCATTCCGCGAAACGCATGCTTCTTCCGTCCACACTGCATTTGTGACAATGTTGGCTGGCTCTATCTGGTTCATTATTAATTTGCAACTTACGGAAAGTCGTGCGGCATTCCTTTTCAGTAACTCTGAATGAGATGTTGGCCGTTATAGATGAACACTTCATTTGCTTAGGATTTCCCAAACACAATTTTTGAGAGGTCACAGCTTTCCCTTATCTCTCTTGTGGTGCTGTTCGAATATGTGTAAGCTTATGATAATACATCTTCCGGTTGTAACCTGCCGTCTTACCTTAGCTTATCTCCCTGATTGAAGTCGTCTAGTCACGCAGCCTATCTATCTTAAGTATTTCGCAACACTTAGGATGGTTTTCAGTGAAGGATGCTGGCTTTCAATGAAACTTTGCCTATCGAACCACGCTTCCAATTCTGTCTTTGTTTACATTCACCCACCGTACAGTAGAAAAATGTCATAACATTCATTCCTGGAAAATTGCTCCATGGAAAGAGGTTCAACATACAAATCTGAGGAAATTTATGTTTTACAGCTGTCTCAGGTGAACAGGGTTGACGTTTTATAAGTGTTTGCATAACGTGCATATTTCACACACCACGTACAATTTTCAGTGATTTGATGCCTTTGCAATACGATTTTGTACGATTTCCTTATTATCTGTTCTATTTGTAAAAATGAACATTACAAAAATGTACTCCGTGGGGAAATCACAATATATGAAATGGAGAATCAATGTTTCAGTTTGTGTGACTATGTTAACACAAAATTATAATATAAGTATTTAATGATAATTTAATAAAGATTAATTTAATTGAACCAAACAATAATATGATTTTTTTTTAAAAAAAAGTATTACGCTATAAAAATAAAAAATGTTTGGTTAAAGTGAATAAAAGGACAAAACTAAATATCATAAATTAAAAAAAACTTAAAGTGAATAAAAGGACAAAACTAAATATCATAAATTAAAAAAAAAAAAACTTTTGAAGGTTTGTAATATTACTTTGTACCAGAAAGAAAAATTTCTTAGCGAAAAAAATATGTAATTCACATTAGCACGTCATAAATATACTTTTATTTATACTAGAAAATTTATTTATTAGGAAAATTTAAATTATACTTTTAAATGAAAATTTTATTTATACATTTATTTTACTATACTACATTATGCGTAACAGAAACCAATATGCATTGTCGACTAGTCGCTGTCTTTATCAACTGCTTACAGCAATGAGATGTTTTCAAGAGTGTTCAGAGATATAATTTTTCTTTAAATTTTGAGTTCTGTGACAAACGTGAAGAGAAGAGATGTGTTCATGGAGTGAAAGGAAATGTGCAATTCAAGCTCATTTTCATTTATATTTTTTGGTGCTTTTTCTTAAGAGCAGGGGGATATCACATTTCCTAACTAATCGAGTCATAATTTAATCCTTACCAACTTGGAAAAGTGTATGTAAACTTCGTTATATATAATTGCACTTTCTGTATTCCGTGTTCACCATATTACCTGAGCAAGAAGATTTAACTCATAATTTTTCACTTGATAGATGTACTTTGAAATTACTTACTGGAAATTGTGGGATAATTTAGTCAACTAATAACTTAAATTTAAATACTACTCTAAGTAATACTTATAATTGAAATCATGAAAATATTGTGTATTGACTTTCGAAGCTAGGTTATTAAAGGTTTGTTTTCTCACATAAACATAAAAAAATAAAAGAAAGGTACCTTAACACAATTCAAATTATTATCTAATCGTTTTATGAAATGAGATAAATTCCTTGTTCTTTCTGTAAATCTTATAAAATATAAATATAAATAAAAACAGTTTAAAACAGTAAGAGATAAGTTTGAATGATCTAAACGTTACAGAAATAATGTAACAATAACTGTTTTTAATCGTTTTTGATCTAATTGTTAGAACCTTCAAACCTTTATATGATTTTAATGATTTGTGCATATTTCTATATAAAAATATAGAATTATCTAATCAAAATTATATTAGATATGATAATAAAATCCTGTCAATGGAAATTATAAATGAGAATTTAAATTAATTTTTAATAAGTAAGGAATTCATTCGTAAAAAATATTCATATTTAATGTAGATATTCTATTCAGAAGTATATGAAAAGTAAAAGATGGGTGCGGATGTTTCCGGAACCTAATTGGATAACTGATATGAAAAAAATAGTGTACATTTATAGAAATAACATCAGTAATTCGCTCTCTGAAGACTCTTGTATGATTTTATAGACAAAAAATATTTAAGCTTAAAAAATTAATTTACTTGCTATCATACAAAGTTTTGAAAATAAAGCGCTTTGTACATATTTTTAACAAATGCTCTTACACTCTTGTTTATACGTGTTTAATAATCCTTGTTTACTTACTTTTCAAAATTATTAGTTTTAATATTTTAATTAAATAAAAAAAATATTTTTAGATTTATTTCTTTAACAATTTGGATTTTCTGAAATTATATGATTGCTCGGTATCGATTTCCGAAACTGATATTATACTCAGGAAGCAAAAACAAGTTTCATAAGCATTCATCTGAAAAGAATAGAGATTCTCATGTTGACAGTTTTTAGATAAAATATTATGATTGGATCTCCTGTTAACTCACACTTGTTGGATCCATAGTTACTGAATCTTGAGTTAAGTGAACCGTGAGTATAAGTATTAATAAAAACACGCAATCCACAATTTTTTCTATGCAAAGATTTGTAAAGAACAGAGTTAGAAACCGAAGATAATAGCTTTTTTACATAACTGATAAATTACGTAAATAAATACTAGAACTAAAGTAGTCGACAAAATATTGAAGTGTTTAAAAATACTTTTTACATATATTAAAATTAAATCAAATTCTAAATTATCAAATTGAATATATTTTAATCTAAATGTAATTATTGAATTATTGCAGCCACATAAAATGAAAGTAAAACAAATATTGACTCATTAAAATGTACTTAAAATTAATAGTCGAATGAGTCTTTTAATTTTCAAACTAAAACGAATATGAATCGGTTGAAATAAATCCAATTAGATTAAGAAAGTCTCTTGCATTTCATATTTTACTTTGAAAATTAGTATACTTTGTGGTAGTATGAAAACATAAAGTCCTCTTGATGGCTAATATGCATTGAATAATAGTATAAATTTCAACATCAATGAATTTTCTACATTATCTTCTCAAGACTTTATTTTTAGGTTTTACGAAAATGAATTATGCAAAAAAAAAATAATAATAACTCTTAAAATTTGAACATTAAAAATTGTAAAACATATAGTTGATCTCACTGACCACATTATCTGTAAAATAGTCTCTTACAAAAAATCTAATGTGGAATATTTCACTTTCCCAGTAATGGTAATTCACATACAATTTAAACTTTAAATCCGAAAGAAACATTAAAAAAAATATTAAAATGTTCTACCATCTTTTAGTCCCAAACTTTCGAAGGATATGTCTCAAAGACAACCTTTGGATCATCTCCTCTAAGTCGGACTCTTACTTTCTTTCTAGTGTGATGAATGTTACCGTCTGCAAGTTACAATCAAGATTGTTGCGGCCCTTCTTTGACTCCCCTCAAATATCAGATATTCAAAGCGCGGACTTTCCTCCGATCTTTATTACATTTTGTTCAATATTTTTCTCGTTACTTTGCCATTTTTTTACCAGGATATCTATACAGATTTACGAACCTCGCGTTGCTTAAAACTATTTGTCAAAAATGTTTCGTACTCATTTTAAAGTTCCCTCAGCTTTTTCGGCCTTTTGTTACCTTCTTTACAACCTTTGATACGTTGCCGCGCTTCTTCCTAAGTTATGGATAGGGTTTTGCTCCTTCACCCATTTCTTTTTCATTGCAGTCTTTGCTCGTCTATTTCTTGATACTTCTGAAGGTTTTCCTTCCTGTATCTCGTTTGTTGATTTACTTCATTTCATTCATGTCAAGTGCGAAAACACCATTTAAAATATTTCTTTTTCGTGTTTCTAATTTTACGCATTAGGAGTATGAACATGCAATTGGAAATTGGAACTCTGTTCCATGTTTATCCAACGATACATACAAAATCGGAATAATTTAAATATTATTGTCTTCTATTAATAGGAAGCTCTGACGTCATCTTAAGAAGGGTTAATCTAAAACTCCTAAAATAGATCCATTGTAAAACCCCGAGCTAATGGAGTACAACTGTATATATTTTTAGGAATTCATAAAGTACATTCTAATTCAACAAAATGAAATACGAATAGCAAAGTGTATGATTTCTTTTTCGTTTGTTTCTTTTCTTTTTCGTTGTATGATTCCTTTTTTTTTTTTTTTTTCTTTTTGCAGATCAAAAATTGTAGATATGGTGATATAAATTTGGTTCATTTACAGGAGGTCAGGCTTTGATAATATTTTTATTCATTTGAAGAAATCCTTTCATGAGCACAGAGAAAAGTTTTCATACTATCTAATTCCCTTAAAATACCTTAAAAATTTAAATACCTATATCTCTATTTAAATTCAATTAAGTAATAAATATAATCTTAGAACTAGTAATTCATGAATGAAAAACTTTATTCAACAATTAGCTATGCATAACCTGATAATATTGCATAATCAATATGAGATATGTAGTTTTAGATTCATATTTTGCATGAAATTGTATAAGTCAATTGAGTATCAATTTTGCATCGATTGCGTACTATTAAGCCTTTAATAAGGTTAAATTCATATAATGTGAAGTCATATTATGTATTAGTAATTAGTATTCCATGATACCAAACCATTATGTATTAAGTGAAAATGTATGTATCACATTATTATAATCCTACTTAAATACAAAATAATATTAAAATGTAAATTTATTTAAAAAAATAAAAAAAACTGAAAACTGTGAGTGCGTGCATGTGTGTTTGTAGGTGTAACCAACCATTTGCCGATACTCAAAAACCGTCAAAAGATATTAAAACTATTGTACAGTATGCTTTCGTAAAATCAGCATTTAAAGAGGGAGACTGTTAAGACTTTAAATACATTTTTCTAAGTTACAGTATTTTTTTCACTTCGACATATCAAAAGCTATTACACTTAAACATTTGAAATTTTGTAGATATATTAAGTATAATATACTTTTGAAACTGTACCTAAATTTAGTGCCCTCCATATATATATATATATATATATATATATATATATATATATGTGTGTGTGTGTGTGTGTGTGTGTGTATAATTATTTTGAAATTTTTAAAAGTTTGAAATATTTTATTTTTTAACAAATCTTTTTAAAACTTTTCTTCATTTGAAGAAATAATACATTAAACAATGTATATTTGACTTAATAATCAACTTACTGTAAGTCATCAGAGCCATTTGTGTGCAAAATTACTTACACGCAGTTGAACCTACTCAAATTTCTTAAAATAACATTTTATTATATTCATAGGCTCATAATAGAGAAAATTCAGAATATATTTGAAATATTTTACATGTTTTCAAAATTTCGTTCCGCAATAAAGCATGTGTAAAAACATCAAATAATTTTCTTTTCGATGATTTATAGCTAGTCGAAAATTGTGTAAATTTTCAATAGTCGAGATAAATTTAACACCCCTGAGACACTTTGAACTCAAAATATGTTAGGTCAATAATAGGATAATTTTTAGAAAGTATTTAATTCGGATAATTTTTTTTAAGTTCATATTTAACAGAAATGTTACGCGCGTGTACAATGTGACAAAATACTCAGAATCTTGTTTGAAGAAGGAAATGGAATATGAATACAGAAGAAAAACCCTTTCTTGGCATGTTTCGCCTTTCACATTTCGTTTCGGTGAATTATATCTAAAACAGAAAATATCGGAAATTGTGATTTATTAATTCAATGTTCCCTTTTATTTGAACAATTTTTGTTATTTTTTTTTCTTGCTTCATTCCTATACCACTATCGTCTGACATAAACTTTTCGCAGCTTATAAATTCTATCTGATCTATTTTTACTATATCAGTTCTAATTTACACATAAGTCAAATAATTTTATTTAAGAAGAATTCTCAAATCAAATAATATCCTATGAATGCCCAAAATGTTAGTTCAAGGAAAATTCGCGTGAGAACTGTTGCAAAAAAACATAATTGAATGCTGTTCCTTGTTTTTTTTATGAGAAAACTATTATGAAAATTTTTAATGTATTTAACTGATATTATTATTCATTACATTTTGGTAAGTAAATTTCATATATAATTTAAAAATTATTTGTTTATGAAACTTGTCTAGTTTTAATAAACAAATAAAAGTGAATAATCCTCAAGTAAAGATATACCTTATTTAGAAAGGTTGGGTTAAAAACCTAATTATGATAGTACGAAAATATTCAAACAAATTTTTATTCTGTTATGCTCAGAAAAAAAATGCTTACTCTCTCTAGTTTAGCGCCGTAGTTCATTAAATTGAGACTTTATTCGAGCACTCTGAATTTTTTTCATAGTACCTTCAGCACATTGTCTAGACAGAATCAATTAGGTCAAAGAAGAGGCCACAGTTTAGAATGTCACAAACACTTGCTATGCAAATTTCGCAGTTAATTTACTCCTTTCCTGGTAAATGTTAATTTCACACACACGCAGTTTTTATAACCCAATATATTCTCTTTGGTAACCCGAATTTCTTTATTTCATGAAACAAGTCCAGTAATTAGCAATTAAATTTATCACAGAAGGCGTTGAAAGTACAAAAATATATTTGGCTCCTTAGAATGAAACAAAAACTGTCAATACAAGTCTAATATTTATTACATTTTGAAAAAACAATAATAAATCTACAAAGATTGTAATCAATTGAAAATACACTGAATATGGCTATTTTGATATTTCAATCAAATTAATTTCTACACTAATTAATGTTACAAATATGCATTTAAACTGTTTATCAGAACAGTATTACATCCCATAGTGAAAAATAAGCTGTAAGAATTATAATGAATATAAGCAGCTATATTAATCGAACATATATTTAAAAATAAATTAAATGTAATAAAAAGATATTCAATACCTCTTAAACTCCTTATTACTGAAAATATAATACAGATAAATGAATTTGAAAAGTTATAAAGGTTCAATGTTGAGAAAAAGGGAATATAATGGCTGGGTTATTAGAAGCAACTAACAAATCTAAATTTTTTTTTGAAATACTCATGTTAGTGCCTACAGTATTTTTGTTTTTGAATGCCTATATAGGAAAACTATAGTTAGTGTTTGCTTAAAAATAGTAATGAATGTAATTCAATAGATTAAATGCATTCATCTGTATTTCTATATTCTAAAGTAATAACAAGCCATTTTATATTTCCTAATAGTAATAGAATGGCTGAAAGTCCACATAAAAATCAAAATTCAAAAATTGACAAATAATAATGAGAATTTTTGTTGAAAATATTTATTAGCTACCTGTGCTTTTAATTATAATAAAGGGTTGCAACTCAAAAAGTTTTCAATTGGAGAACTAATGAGAATACTTTTCCTGATATTATACAAATTAGAATAGTTATAAAAAAAGCTGGTTGTTTGTTGGGTAACTTAATTGACTGAATTATTCATTTAATGTGTTGAACAAGTTTCTGCATTAAATTTACTTATGACAGAAGAAGGAAAATAGTTTTCATGAATGGAAGAGTAGAATAATCCATTGATAATTATTAGTAATATATATATTGAAGTTCAAATTACAACAATCAACAATTTCATATATTCATTTCTATAGGATATCTAGACAAGCAACATTGTGTACAACTGAAGATTACAGCACACCTGAAAAAATATATGTAATTTACTGATGAACAGCTTCATTGAATTCTATAGCTGTGATAGAATTTAATTAGTACCCTCGTGATTTCAAACAGTGGTTGGTTCAGTCTCTTGATAAGAACCAGCATCACCACATCGTTCTCTGTCAAGAAAATGTTTTCAGCATGCGTAATGTGAGAGTTTCTCATGTGGTTTCATAAGATTTATTACATGCAGTGTATTTAGTTCTCACAAATACTGCACCACATAAGCAAACAAAAAAAAAATGGTTATAGCGCTAAAGATATTAATTTGCATTTGTTTTACAAATTAATGAATTATTATTTAGATGTAGTCAACATATCTGGTTATTCAGGTTTTTGTGTAGCGTAAAATATGCCCACCTACCATTGGTCCATAATATACAAAACATCCTTTGAGGCACTTGGCACTTTTCGGCAAAACCCACCACACAATCTTTTCTAGTAGACAGTATCTGCTAGCAAATATTCACACTACTATTGAATTTAAAAGGTATCTATATTTCTATAATCTAATAATTATAAGATATCTTGAGGCAGTTTATATGAGGAAAATCTATGATAAATGTGATGTAGAATTCCAAACAAATTCACAATATTAACGTTGCTTGCTCTAATAACTATTTCAAAAACGACATTTTCCTATTAAGAAAGCAATATTACTATCAGGAGACTTCATTTAAGAGAATATTGAAACTATACAACAGATTTACAGCTTGATTGACTATATGCCTAGTAAATGTTAAATTCTTTCTGGGCTCTGAACATTTTTATCTTACTATCCGAATTAATGCAACTGATTCGTTCTGTTGTGATGTAACTTTATCAATAATGCTTCGTCTGTTAAACTAAAATTCTTTAAGAAACACATGATTTAGAACACGAGGCTTGTGTTCTTCAATACACTCGATATTTCACACACCTGATTAATTGAAGATTTTTAATAGCCATTTACTATAGATCCATTTCTTTTTTAATAGTTTCTGTTATCTGTAAAGCCTTTTTTCTCTCTCGCTCGCTTGCAAAATTCACTGAGAATAATCAGTCAGAAATTTCTTTTACACATGATATTGATCATTGAATTTAATAACAGATGCCAATGTATCGTCAGTTGTTCTTTATATTTATCCGCACTTGAGTACTTTTGAAAGATGCCAGCCTCGTTAGCATCCGCTTTCCTTAAACTTGGGGTCATAACCTTTTAAGCTATTTAAAATGTCAGATATCCATTTAATGCGACTTTTGAATGAGTAAAATCTAATTTAATTGTCATAAATTTTGAAAATGTGCATACATGTGAAATGTAATTTAATTTTAAAAATGCATTTTATTTGACATGATACATTTCAGCATCAATTTTGAAAAGTATGTATACTTATTAAAATTACTTCAATTATCTATGAGACTTCATTTGTAATATACGATGCGATAATAGTTCATATTAATCAGAGATGGGAGTGTAGTCTTTTGAATATGAAGCTTTGTTTTCACTTTTTGTCTTTAGACAATAATACCTGATAGATTCAAATGTCTATCATATACAGAATGCACATCTAAAGTTTTAGTGCTTGTTAACGTCGCACTAGAAACAACACAAGGGTTATTGGCAATGGACCTCGTAATTTTGAACCTCGGTCAAACAACTGAGCTGGCACCCCCCGCTCCTAACATCCACACCACGCCAACGGAAGGACTTTGGGCCCCGAAAAACTTAACGTGCATCAGCCTCGGCTAAACAGCGGGTCTTCAGCGGCCAAGGCTCGAACCCGCGACTGAACGAAAACCGCCGGCCCCGAATCCGAAACCATGACCACTAGGCTACCTCGGCCTATGCACATCTAAAAGATTGCATGCAACTCTTTTGAGTTTTAAGATTTTGCAGGTTTTCTTACGTATATCACGATTAATCAAGTAAATTCTAAACAATCTTATTGTATTTTAATAGAAATGTCACTGGGATAAAAGTATGTTTTTGATTTATGTTATCGATTTAAATTATTATAGTAATAATTAGTATTCAAGAAGGATAAAAAAAGCTACACAACGTGCAGATTAATAAAAACTTAAATTCCTGTTTATGCATAGCTTTTGTTCTGAACACAACGTCTACCTTTAAAATAAAAACTTACAACTTTTCATGAATTAAATTTTAAAAATTTGAATTCCAATGGAATTTTATTGAAAAAAAGGTTGATTTTTCTTTCTCTTTACGAAAATTTATATCCTACTATCATTTCACGCTCACAGAGACGCCCACACACACACACACATATATATATATGGGAGGGAGAGAGAGAGACAGAAAGCATATGTGCGCGCGTACGTATATATTTTTATACATAAATGGTATTTGCATAAATAATTAAAAAAGAATTAAAAAAATGGAACGCTGTGAAACTCAATATTCATAAAAACGAATGATTTTACTTAGGACAATTGCTTTTAAATATTAATTGATTTTCGTGCTAGCTGATTAAATAAATATCTTTTCGAAAATTACTGTGTGCAGTAAAATATATATACATTTTTTAAAAATGTAATGTATTCGTGTTTTGCAACTAAAGAACACATTTATAATTAAAATAAGCACACATTTAGATCTTCATAAATATCAATGGTTTAATTGTTTCACTCTTCTTTCATGAATTTTTAATTCATTTTGAAACAGATGACGTCATATTTTAATATGCATTTTATAAAATAACATATACTATGTTACATATGTTAAATAATTAAGGGAATCTAAAATTGTTAAAAATAATTTTACGTTTTTCTTTTCTCTTATAAAAAATTTAAGCAAAGCAGAAACCGTTTCCATATTCTAAGTGAATAATTTACATTAATTTCTCTGTCTCTCTTCTCTTTCTATGGTAGTTTGATTTCTTCCATATTCTATTTTAAAGCATACTTCTTTGACATTGGGGCAAACTTTCATTTCTCTCTTTTTATGCTTCTTTTTTCCGTTCTTATCATAAAGATAATTTAGAGGATTTTAATTTATTTACGTATAAGAAATTTCTTTTGCTTTTATTTTATGCATTTACCTTTGAATCAGTAGAGAACAAATCATAAGTTTCTATATTTCCTTACTGGTTTAGTTACTAGTGAAACAATTAGTGTATTAAAAATAAGTTTAATCAGATTACCACTATTCTTGGGTATCCACTTATGATTTGTTATTTCATTTTTGGTAAAACTTATAATCCGGAAAATTGATTTTTTCTTAATTTGTTTGGTTTTTAATATGGTTTCATAAGTGGGAACAAATTTTGAATTCATATGTTTTCTTTTATTTGACTTGCTTTGACAATATGTGGGTGATAACATCGAAAAGATGATGGACCTAAAAGCTTTCGAAAAAATGGTTGTGGTAAATATTCGCTAAATATTATTCGACTAATAATTAGTGTGCAGATACCTAGTCTAACAACTGCTGGAACTGCAATGGTTTTTGAATTGTGAATGATTTTATTCATGTTTTTCCTTCTTGTCAAAGATGGAAAATGATGTGATAACTAGACAAACATTTTGGTTAAGCTTGAAAACCATTATCAAGAAATTCATTAAATATTGAAGCCTACTTATGGATAATATGTACTGAAAGAGAAATAGATTTTTTTTTCAAGTGGATTAATACGGTATATAAAGACGGCAAATATGATTCAAAACCAGGAAAACTTCACCCTCCGTTGTTGAGGAAAACATTAAATTTCAAGTTCCAAAACAAGAATATATCCCCAGAGTACAGGCAATGATTGTTGCCTTCTTCGTGGAGGTCCTTATACTCTTGAAGGATTGTACGAGGTTAAATGTAGTTAAATTTTTGTCAAGGTCATGATAAAATATCATGCTCATTCTCACTCTGTAGTGACAGTTCATGAGTTTCTGGCCAGAAATTCAATTTTCTAGCTTCATCATCATCTTTACTCACGAGATCTGGTCCTGCATGGTTTTTTTCTTATTTCCTACGTATAAAATGATAATTTTGGATATACCTGCGACGATGAACGAAAAACTACATGACAGCTAGAGAGCCTAACATTTAAGGACTTCCAGGAATGTTTCGAAAAATGGAAAAAGCGA
>BMAW01114912.1:0-13111 GCA_019974015.1 Nephila pilipes | reverse complement strand
TCTTCAACTCTTCGTAGATCTATTCCATGTTCATTTTTTCTAAAGCTTCTTACTCGACGCAGGTAAGATACATCATTTCGATATATCTTATCTATATTTTATCTTATTATTAGCTCACTATCTTTAACACCAACCAACTTCGTGTTAAATTTTTCATTGTTTATTAACCCTATTCTTAAAAATCCATTGATTACACTACAGTAATTCTAATCTAATCTGCATAAGTCATGTATCGTCCATTGGGAGAGACCTTCAATTTAACCAAATTCATTTAAAGTCCCCTAAGTATTAATTGAAGGAAGAAACGCGATAGAACTCTCGTCCTGAGGTGATTGATAAACATTTTACTTTAAGAAAATCCCGTAATCGTGTGTATAATTTTCATAATGGTTGATATTTTTCCAGAAATTAGATGTGAACATTCCCAAAAAGAAACTATCATTTAATAATATTTTTATTGTGCAATGTGCATCATGGGTGGACAGCCTTTTGCATACAACAATGCTCCAATTAGTTAACAGATAAGTTCAGCTGCGCCTTAAAACTCGAGCACTTTTTATACCGTCTTGCGTTATGTAGGGGTTGGTAGATAAGGTAGATAAGAATAGAATCTGCTTCGCTTAGGGGAGAAAAAAGAATTACTTAATCACGCCGTTAAATTAATTAATTTACGCCAATTTAATAAAACGCCCATCTAAAATAGTCGTGATGATCTCTTGTACGAGTGGATGCTCGCTTCCTGATATTGCTAAGCTGCCAGAGAGTCTGGTTTGTGGAAAACAATAATGGATCACAGTTGTTGGCACTGAGAGTGAGATCAGCTTCGAACTGAGATACGTCTGTTCTGTCTGCTTTCTAGAAGGTCAGGCGTGTGTTTAATAACCTTTTTATTAGAATTGTTTTTGTAGACATAATTAACTTCTGTAAATGATTTACTCAACTATATTCCATTTTAAATCAGCTATAAATGCTCATTCCAAATGTTACTATGCAACTTAATCCTTTGCCATTTTTATCCTTACTGGTATGTTTTTCTGATTGGTTTTCTTAAATAGTTTTAAAAAAGATTTTGAGCAAAAGCATTAATTTTTTGTCTGTTGTTAGTGATATAAACTTACTTACTACTGTAGCTTGATGTTCTTATTCAATATAAACAACAAAAGTTTCAACAGTGATGTACTTCTGACATATAAAATTTTATTTTAAGGCTACCGTCTACAGGCCATTTTGATTTTCGTGAACGTAATGTTAATCCTATGGAATTTCTACTACCATCCTCAAACATTAATTATTTTATCTATTTGAATGCAAAAAAGTGCATCGGAAAGAGCAAAAAAATTATGAAGGTTTCTGCAGAATTACATTTTTCATCCGATTTTTGAAAGTATTTTAGAATATATTGTAAAGACCAGAAAACTCACAAACGAATCATTAAAATACTGGTAAAATATATTTTTAAAAATCAGACTAAAAATATAATTCTGCCGAAACCTTCTTCTTCTTTTTTTTTTTCTCTCTTTCCGATGCACTTTTTTGGATTCAAATAAATAAAATAGTAAAGATTAAAGGACGGTAGTAGAAATTCCATAGAACTAATATTACGTTCATGAAATCAAAATTGCCGGTAAGCAGGTAATTGCCGGTGTATATATATATATATATATATATATGTAGGATTTTCCATCTGAAATTATTAAGCAATTAATTTTATTTTTTCAATCTACTGTAAAACCAGTTCCTCCGATACTCAATAGATGTCGCCACGAATCAGAGTCACGTGATAATCTCATGCAGCGCCATCTATCCCAGAACAAAACTGAGTGACACTCGTTTTCGCTCTCTCTTCTCTCTTTTGCCGCCACTTTTTCTGCTTCTCTTCTCCTTCGTTACCCGCGTCGGAAGTAAACTTCAAGCGCCCATCGCCAATATGGGTTAAATGAGGCAGCCATCTATCTTTATCTGACGAACTGGTCAACTTACTTTCCATATCATAGTGTAAATACTTTTCATTCTTCATCATCTCTCCTAATAAACAAGTAAAGCTACTGCAAGCTTCATCCTTGAATATCATCAACAACATTACATGGAATCCGAAATAACCCCTTCCCCTAGACAACCAGCCCTATGCATAAGAGCATACCATCGTAGATTCGGGATGAACAATCTCCATCACCCAATATCTACATACATATATATATATATATATATATAATATTCAGAAATCTACTGATTTTTCAATATCTTGGGTCGTTTATGTGTGTTAAAAGTAAGAAAAATATAATTTTTCAACGATTTGTTTTGTTTTGATTAAACTCATTTTTTCCCTAGAAAAACTTTTTCGTTGTATTGTATTCAACATTATATCCTTGCAACTCAAGTTTCTCTTAAATATTGTAAAATTTTGGAATTATATTTTTGTTGTTTAATAAAAGAAATAAGAAATGAATTTTGATTATTCATTTAATGCGAGGGAAAATTTTAGGAAAAAATTACTTAAATTTCAAAATGTGTATGAAAATATACGGCGACAAATTTTGATAATTCAGTGTGAAAAATTTTCAAAAACAATTTGAATGTGAAATAGAAACATATTCACGATCATTTTCACTGAGTTTTATGATCCAGCAAAAGTTACAGATTTCAGCATTTTAATTTCCGTGTGTCTTTAAAGTCGCAATACAGCTTCACTACTCCGTACTTATGAACTGAGTTTAATTCCGGAACACAAGATCTGAGTTAGAGTGTCGTAATTTTCTACTTTCTGCACCATACACACAGTAGTGGTTCTCAAAGGGGGCTTGCTCCCTGAGGTATTCCAGAAAAATTGTCTCCAACTATGAAAACAAATATACAGTTACGCTTTTTCGTGTCTGTTTTCCCGTTCAAAGACAGCTTTCAGTACAAACGACTTACTTTTCTGGTTGCTGTTTCTTCTTTCCTCACATAAAAAGTTGCTAAACAGCAATAATACGTCAAAGAAGGTTTCCGAGAAACTGTGAGTGGCAGTTGCCATGGATGGCTATTAAGAGCGCTAGCATCTAAGTGATTTACAATGTTAAGCAAATTTCCATTACAGCCTGTAAATACTTGTCTTAGGAGTTGACCACCTGAATTTATAACTGTGGGGCGTTGGTAGTGGTTGTCGTATTATTTTTGTGTATATTACTTAATTTGAAAGTGTACTCTGTGTGCGCGCGCATATTACTTATTTTCAGATAAATTCATCCAAATGAAATGGATAGATTTCTCTAAAAGAAGTGAAATATTGAAAAATCTTATCCTGGAAATGAGCAAAAGTTAAGTGCAAGTAAGGATATAAAATAGAGGCCTATTCGTAAATATGATGAATGTCATATAAGCTAGCTTTCATTTAGTTTCATTTGTGCCGGAAATGAGGATCATCCTTTACCGATACGTTAAGAACGTGGATGCAAAAAGGCAAATGAATCATTACTTCCCGGTAAATTGATGTAACTTTTTAAAGTCATACACTCTAATTTCCTAGATAAATCTTTGCGGAGTTCTACGCCAGGAAGGGTTGCAACTGTAAGGACAGATAGAAGTTGACCTTCCAGGAAAGAAAGTGTTCTGTAAAAAGCTCTGAACATACTTCGCTTATTTGAATTTTTTTTTCTGCTTGTTTATATATGTGTGTGTGTGTAATGATTTCCCTTAAATCTAATAAATTTCTTAATTTATCATATATTTGAATTACCTCAATACTTTGTCCCACGTTACTCCGTGATCCATTCCTCGTAATCTTTTAGCTTATACGATCACACGATTTACAAAAAGGATAAGATCAACATTTGTTAAACTTTGAGCTAATAGAAATATTCCCTAACAAACATTCAGACTCCTTGTAAAATACTTAAAGATCCCTACATCTATTACCATGTGATCTGAGTAATCCTTCATTTAACTTCCTTGATGAAACAAAGAGGAAAAATTCTCTGACTCTTTGCTAATTACCAGCGTGAATTGACGCGTGTTGCGTTCGCCTCAAATCCCGATATATCAACCCCCCAAAAGAGTAGGAAGAAAAATCAAGTGAACAAAATAACATCATGGGATAACAAGATGAAAAGTCAATTTATTATGAAAATTTAATTTTTACTTTTTTATGATTATGACTATTTTGTAGGATTTATTATGAAATTTTCAAGATGTATTAGTCCAGTATTAATTTATCAATTTTTATCCAAAATTTAATTTGAGAATTATTTTGAATGAATGTTTTGTTAAGGATTATTGAATGATTTTGTTAAGAATAATTGATTGAATATTTTAAGGATTACTGTTTACTGCTCATGCATTATTTAAGGATTGGTTGGTTACTTCTCATGCATTATTTAAGAATTACTTCAAGGTTTATTTTTAAGGGTCATTGAGTGAATAATAAGTAATATTTTGACGTGTGTAATAAAAATTAATACTCTGAAGTGCATGAAATTTGCTTATTTGAAGTGTATCATAAATGATATAGAGAAAAGTATAATAATTGATATTTCGAAGTGATTGATAATTGATATATTAAGTAACATAAATTTATCAAATTGTGTATTTAACAAAGTTAAGTCGATAAGTAAAAAAAAAAAAAAAAAATTCGTCGCAGAGAACTAAAACATGTTTTTGTGAAATTTTGTTTCTGTTATAGTTAAAGTATAAAGAAAGTTAGTTGGAAAAAAAAATTTAATCGAAAATGTAATCTCAAAATTAAAGGGGAGGAGGTTCTTTATTTTTTTCTGCTGGATAGCATATCCTATATAATTTAGTTTTGCTCATATTTATTTTAAAATTGATTTGATAAATTGTGTTTTGTGTTTTTTTTATATGTAAGTTGTAATGTATTGTATATCATGATAATTTTTGGAAATATTATTCTTGTGTGAAATTGTTAACTTCATCTTTAAACAAAGTGGTTATTGATATGTTTGAATTGCATTGTTAAGTGTATCCATTGATTTAGGTTTGTTTTCTAGTTAGCTTTTTCTCAGTATGTAGAAATGCAATTTTTGTGAAAACTCCCTCGAAGAAGTCAAATTTGGGTCTCAGATGTATATTTAATTTAAGATTAATCATAATCTTAGTGGTGACGTGTAATGTCTGGCTACTGTTGGCGATGAGTCATAGAGTGCTTGGCACAGTTTATAACAGATTGATGATTAAACCTACCTCTTGAAACCTTTAGGATTATTGGAAAAAAAAGAATATGTGTTAATATCTGGAAGAAAAAAAGCTTTGAACACTAAACCATAATTTTGATCAATATATTTATTAGAATTAAGGTTTTTACTCTCAACATAATTGTGTATAGAAAGGAAATATTTAACGTATTGGCAAGGAAATGAGAGTTTGCCTTCCAAAGATATGCTCAAACATTGAAAAAATCAGAAGGATGCTTGGATTTTCGTTTTAATAAACACAAGAATGAGGGAATGGTATTTAATGTGTGGTATTTAAGATATGTTTCATTTTTATCGCCTTATTTTTTCTATAATGTTTGACTTAATTATAACATACTTCTAGGAAATTCATACATATACACCTACAATTATTGATAGGATTTTATATGTGCTCCGTGTGTAAACTAACTCTAGAAAATTCGCAATTTAGAATAATGGAAATTTCGCTTACCTTTCAGACAGGCGGCTTTTCAAATCATGGGTTGAAACAATCCATGAGGCTTTCTTGACATCATTAATTTAATTTATTTCTAAGATGCACAACACAACATTTAAACAAAGAATAAGATTTGTTACTCGATTTTAAAACATATCTGGGTCATGACTCGAGGAACAGTATGAGGCAGTTACCCTTTAAGGAGCCTCCCGTATGGCGCCCTCTATTCTCTAGTTTCCAACTTCCTGATTTCAGGAAATTTGAGAACAACTGAATTAGATAATCAGTATCATTTAATGTGATACAGCTCGTCTATTAATCTTCGATATGGAGTCTTGACGAAACCGAGACCCGAACATGCCTCGTAACTTTGGCAAAGTTTTATCTATACCTAGCTCTGGACTCGAACTTTTTGACTACATTGGCCCCTATTATATGGTTGAGATATATACAGACAAAAAATTTTAATTGTATGTTTATGTACGTTACTTTATTATTTCAATAAAATTTATATTATTATGAAAATCTGCTGTACCTTGTTGAATTCTGAATAAAGTACTTTATTAATATCGCTCTGAATAAAGATTTTCAAACTTCGGTTTGTCACCCATTTACAGTACTCTTTGTTTACTGGCGGCCTGCTTTCAATATATATAAATTAACAATTCACTTGATAAGTAATTTCAAAGAATTCCAATCGAATTAAGGAAATCAAACCAAATATTTTTTAATTGTTTTTAATTAAATTCTATGCCTCTACTGCTGCACATTAAATTCAGCTTATTTGCTTTTTATTGTACCTACCTTCGTTTTCCAAGTACAAAAAAAGTAAAATAGTATGTGTTTAATAATTTCATATCTTTGGGCATTTCTCCGGTTAGACACAATATTTATAAGGGGCCCTTGACCATGAAAACGCTATACATTCACCCACATAGTACAGGCTACTCGCGATAAATTTCATATTTCGCGCCTCTGTGCGATGGATGAACATCTGAGTAGATGTCTTGTTTTTCAACATTTCCCACTACACCGGTTAAGAATTAAAATAAAAATGGAGAAATTCTATTATTCTGTAATATTATCTATGGCGGAATCAAATATTCAAATCTACTAACTTTCAGGATTAAAACCACTGTTCTATCAAACAGCATCGCAGTCTCTATTATTGGAAAGTATTACCGAATATTATTTCACTTAATTTATTACTGTTGGTTGGTGGCCGCGGTACCCTAGTGGTCATGATCGCGGACTCTCGGCCTACGATTTTTGTCGCGTCGAGGGTTTGAACCTTGATGCGACAAAAGAAACGTCTGGCAGGGGTTGATGCACGTTAAATATTTTGAGGCTCAAAGTCCTCCCGTTGGCGTGGTGTAGAAGTTAGGAGAAGGGGGGGTGCCAGCTCCAGTGTCGTCCTCGTCACTTGACCGAGGTTCAAATTTTGGTGTCCATCACCAATAGTCCTCATGTTGCTTCTAGTGCGATGTTAATAAAACCAACCATGTTTTCTGTTGGTAATTTTCTTGTGGATCTACGTCCATGACTATATTAAGGCCATTCTGCATTGAGCAAATGCACTGCAGAATTTATAAGCACTTGAAACACATAATTTAAAAACTGGTGCATAAGTTTAAAACAAATGCGCTACAGCATTTAAAAGTGGTGATATACACATAATTTAAAAACTGGCTTTCAACCCACAATGACGGCTTTAAGAATAAAAAACCTGTCCATTTTAAAGAGAATCATGGATTGTTAGAGCATTTCAACGACACTTAGCCGAGATCAAAAATATAAATAAATAAAAAAATTAAATACCGGATCTGCCGAACCGGCTGACTACCGCTGACTTAAGAAGCAGTTAAGTTGGATGTTGAAAGTAATTTATCGTGTACTTTATATGAAATTAAATTTGTTTTTTGAATTATCTACATGACATAAGGAACTTATTTTATAACAACTCTCATTTTTTTTTAATTTAACGAACTAATTCTTGTGATGACTTATCTAATAAGTTTTCTTTAGAGATCGAGTATTTCATTTTTATCGAGTATTTAATATCGCGACTTCGTTTTGTTAGTTACCGTGTTATTCTTATAGATAAACAAATTCTCTGTGAGATGAAATATCTGTTACATTTGCAAATCTTTATAGATATTCATGAAAATTTGCTTTTTGTGGTTAACATAATTTGAAGGGCAGTTATTAAACTAGTAAAATTGGACTCGATAAATTAAGAGGTTTCGATCCTCGAAAATTATTAAGCAATGTTCGTTAGCAATAATAAAGAATTTATTGAGCAAAGAAATGTTAAAAAATTGTTTCGTGTGTTACGGTTTCAATCAATTTATTTAGTTCCACTGGTTTAGTCTCTTAATTTTCACTTTCACAACAAAAACACTGCTCAATGGACTGCAAAAAATAGTTTTAACCGTAACTCTTAAGATACTAACTCGTATGTCTTCACACATGTGGGTTTACATTTCCCATTTCACTCACAAATACAACGGAAACCAATCGTTATTCACATTTCTAACACTAGGAATGAAAAACTAAATACAGAAAAGTTTCTTTCGGTATAGATGGCGCTGTGATCGCACAGGTTGTCGTTACACTCCACAAAAATTTAAATTATCATATGGGGGGGGAATTGCAAAAAAGGAAACAAAACTATCCTCTAGTAATTGAAGAAAAATTTTCAATACATAAATTGTTAAAATATACAAATAGTGGAAGTAATTTTATGTAAATATGTACAATAAAATTGCCTTATTTTTAACCTTATACGAATGTTAAGTTATATAAATAATATGTAATTATCGTGCATGTTAGTTTTTAGTTAGTGTATATTAAATTACTATTTTATTTTATAATTAGACAATAATTGGAAGTATGTTATTATACTTAATTAAGAGACGAATTGAAAATAATTTTGAAATCGGCTGTTCTATCTGCATGGTTTTCGCTGTTTCCTTTATCGATTTGATATTCAGCTGTAGGAATTTGTCAAATTATTTTTATCTGTAAGATAAGTTCAATATGATAAAATTATTTGAACTTTTTTAAATACTGATAGAACTGGGCTACCATAAGTACACATGAAAAACTTTTCCATACTACTATTTCATAATCTAGATTATTTCTTCATGTGCAATCTCAAGATTGTTTACTCTAAGTTATTTTTGATTTTTTATTTATGTAATAGATCAGTATATTTCGAGTGATGAAGATTTTGTGTACACCCGAAGAAAAAGCAATAAATTTATCTGCTTTCCATTCATTTCATACTAGATCCAATCTTATCTTTCCTCACACATCGTAGGTACCTTGAACTCTTAATTCTCGACACGAAAACTTATTAATGTTATCTAATCACAAATATTGAACGTACATGATAAATAAAGAGTGCATTTCTACTGGAAAGTGCATTTCTTCTACACTTTTCATTTCACTTCGAAAATGTGTATCGGCTTCTCTTTATTTTGAATTTAGTTAATCGTTTATTTAATGAGTGTTTTCATTTATGTCGTTGTATTTATTTGTGTGTGTGTTTTGTAAGCAAAAATTGACTTTCATAATTTTTCTTTAATTTTTTTTTTTATTTCCAAGTTATATTTTTTGAAGGAAAAAGAAATAGACCGAGACAACAAAATTTTTTCTTTGCGTCTCATCTATCTTTTCAAAATCAAGCTTCGTTATTAGCGATAGTATAGCCGTAGACTCAAATCCTGATTTTACTATAGTTCTACCATGTGGTGTAATAGGGAATATGCACATAAAACAACACATAAAATTTCAGAACTATACTCTAGTAACTGAAGAAGAATTGAAAATTGTTAAAAGAATGCAAACATCTTATCGACTTGATTGATGTTACAAATAGTGGCTACAAATAATTACACTAAAATTACAAATAATTTTATGTAAATGTGTAAATATAATTGCATCATTATTAATCTTATTCGCATATTAAGTTATGTAATTAGAATGTAATTATTGTGCATGTTAGTTTTTAGTGTGTGTTTATTGAATTAATATTCTTTAAAATGAAATCCAGCAAATCGAAATTAATAAAGAGCATATTTATTTTTCATTAAAATCCGATTCAACACCTAATGTGCAAATTCCGATTTCTGTTGGTATGGTATAAAAATGTTTAATTCATTTTCTGTGTCTTAATTTAAAATATTTTGGAGGAGGGACAATTTTTTGGATATATAGCTAATTAATTTAATCGTACTTCTTATTTCTTTATTGATTTATTTTGCCACATTGATCTTTCAGTATTATAATATTAAAGAGTATTCAATTAAAGAGTTTTCTTTATTTCCTCATTATATCAGATTATCAAAACAAATTCACCACAACTTAACGAAATTAGCTTTCGTCCAATTTATTGCCCTTAAATAACTTCCGTTTCTCAATTTTTCTTAGCCGCATTGATTATATATTTGACGAGAAAAAAATGCGGGAAAATTTCTATTTTACTAATATTACAAAGAAACTTTGGCTGAAAGATTGTTTATTCTTGATTTTTCTGAGTTGACACGACTAATAATAGAATTCATTTATATTACATCTTGTCTTCTTTTTTTTAAAAAAAAACAATAAGGAATTGCTGTAAATTTTTTTTATACATATTATTAAGTCGAAATCAAAAAATTAGGCGTGCATAAATCGAATTGTCATCTATATCCCTTTTGCGACGGGTGTGTCATCATATATGCACCAGTTCCGAACCCTCTTTCCGAGCGGCATGCTGTGCGGCGCAATTCTCCCTGTGAACGGTACGCTGTCTAAGCTAAACTTTTAAAGAAAATTCCGAATCGCTTCTCTGATCTAGAGTAGTCTTTGCTATCAGAAAAATCGTTTATGCGCTCATTTATCATTCAAGATATATTCTTCCTTTCCATCAATGCCACCGCAATCTTAGCTTATTCTTAACCTAAGCAAAAGACGCCGGTTTCTTCTAAAGAAGATGTAAACCGAATACAAGCGGGAATTCCTCAAACCACAGTTCCGCCCATATTTCTCTAAAGGAGAAGGGGAAATATGAAGCGTCGGAATTTGGGTTTAGTTTAGTTTAGTTTAGTTTTTAGTTTCATATTAACGTCGCACTAGAAGCAACACGAGAGCAATTGGCGACGGATCTCGTAATTTTGGAACCACGGTCAAGTGACGTCGGAATCTGGGAAGTAACAGTTGTGAGTCAGTTGACTGGTCTCTGACTGGTTCATCTAAAGAAATCACAAGAATAAAAAATTACTTAACTGATAACTAGGTCAATTATTTAAAGGTTCAATTAAATAAACTGCAATGGACAAGAAGTTCCATCTAGTGAGTTGAAAAAAATTATAATTTAACGTGTATGATTGAAAATGCGTGTACAATTCACCCATCTAAGGGGGGGAAAAGGGCTCTTTAATTTTTAATAAGTAAAGTTTGTAAAAAAAACTTCTTATATCCGCTCATCCACCGAATTTTAATTTTTGTCCAGTTGTATTTCGTATAATCATTCGTTGATAATTTTTATAAAAACTTATTTGTAAACTTCCTTTAGAATTGGATAAATAAAAAAAAATCTGTAATGTATGCAAATATATTGTTACGAACCTGCAATAGCGCTTCCCTGCAACATTATTTTTATAAATGAGAAGAAACATTTACAGAAATTTCGTCGTCGAATGCAAAGGAAAACTTCAGCAATGACTTATTAACATCGACGATTTCGGCGACTTTGACAACAAAATGATGTCTCTCGAGGATGCTGAAATCTTGTCGATATCTCGATTAGGTCGAAAGTTGTGGAATTTTCCCTGTGACATAGATATTTTTTAAAAATAGGAAAACTCACAAAAAAATCATTATATTGGAGTTAAAATATTTTTAAAAATTGAAGGGAAGATGTGTAATTCCGCGGAATCCTAGATTATTTTTTTGCTTTTTCGGATGAACTCCCCCCCCCGGGAGTGAGGGGGGTAGAAGAGAAATGATTTGAGGTCGGTAGTAGAAACTCCATAGGATTAACATTACGTTCATGAAATCAAAATGGCTGACTCTCCCCTGAGTCCATCACTGCTTGAGAATACCGCATTATTGTATTATCAATGAAGTTTACTTCGTACGCAATATTTCAGCTCCAACGGATGATAGAAAGTGGGTTAAAATTAGAGTACGATGTGCAAGAGCCGTCGAGCAAGAGTAATGTCGAGTTAGATATATCATGCGACTATTACCACCATTCTGTGTGAGTTATTTAATCGAGGCTTGAATACATAATTTATTGCCTACGGAGCTCATAATCTTACTTCCAGGCTATAGCAATCCCATTAGATAAAAGAAGTTACCTTTTAATGATTTATAAATGCATATTATTAGTATGAACCTTAATTTTTTTTTTCTATTCTAATGATGAAACCTAAAAATATATTTAAAATATTTTGCTTCTTTTTTATATTTAAATGTGTACAGTGGTGTTATCAATACTATCGAGAAAAAACATATTAACGGTCACGTTTAGCTGATGTGAGAAATTTAATATTTATGTTAAAAAAATGATTTTTTGCGAGAAAAAAAAAGAATTTAATACCTTGATATCCATTTTTAAAAATAAATGCACATGAGTTATAGTCTACAATATTTTTTTTTACTTAAATATTATTTTAAATCAGCTGTTAGTTGTTCTGTGAACACTATTTGTAAGTGATAAATCTGCATTAAAGTCATCGATGCAAAATTATTTCCTGCGGAATGTCCCACGGCGTTTGTTTATTTGGCAAGAAATCATAACTTTATCATCAAAATGTACCCATAATGACTGATAGTACTTTAATATTGTTAAAACTTAATTTGTTTGTGATTGCTTCCTCTATGAATATTTTTAATTGCCGATGTTTGGTTTTTTTTTATCAAAATCTTGGAATTCAGAAATTTTTTTCAGAATTGAAAATCGATTAGAAACCAGGCGAAAGAATTATATTTCGTGATAAAAAAAAATGATAAATTAATTTAATCTAAATAATACGGTGAAATTACATTACCTATTTTTTGAGTAAAATATAAAATTATGGATATAAATAATCTCAATTGCCCAGTGTTATTTAGAATACGCCATTTTTGGCCGCGGTAGCCTAGAGGTCATGGTCGCAGACTCGCGCCCGTTGGTTTTCGTCGATTCTTGGGCTTGAACCTTGATACCACTGAAGACCCGGCGCGTAGCCGAGGCTGATACACGTCAAATCTGTAGCCTTCTCCGTTGGTATGGTTGGAAGTCGGGGGGGGGGGCGCAGCTGAGGTGTTATTCACGTCACTTGAACAACGTTCAAAATTACGCAGTCTATCGCCATTAGCCCTTGTGTTGCTTCTAACACATCGATCAATAACTCCCGAGTCTAACATTGAAAACAACATTTTTTTTGCAAAATTTTTTTTTATTCATCAATATAACACCTTTTGTTAATCACCTTTTAGGGTGATACAATCGTTCCAA
>BMAW01114907.1:0-14567 GCA_019974015.1 Nephila pilipes | reverse complement strand
ATCATTATCTTATAATTATCTGAAAGCTTGATTTTGGTTTGATTAACGTCACTCTAGAAGCAATGCGAGGGCTATTGGCAACGGACCTCGTAAATTTGAACCTCGGTTAAGTTACTAGGACGATACCTGAGCTGTCACCCCTCTCCTAACTTCCACACCATACCAATAATTACCTGAAAGCAGGGATATGTGTGAATTGAATTTAAAAGTGTCTAAAAAAATTTTCGCAAAATTAATTTCTGGTGATTTTCAGTAATTCTTTGTTCTTGTAAAGGCTTATGGATCCAAAATGTAAGAAACTAATTTCTCGTATACTAGTCATTTTGAATTTGTGAAAGTAATGTGATTTCTATAGGAATTCTATTTTCCACCTCATATCTAGACTATTGTATTTATTTGAATGAATTATATAAAGAGACTGAGAGAGAGAGAGAGATTAAAATATACTGAAAGTTTATTCAGTATTGCAATTTTTTTTCATCGACTTTTATGAATACTTCTTAAGCCCTGAAAGCAAATCATTAAAAATTTTAAAACTATTTTCAGATATTGATAGAAAATGTAATTCCACAAAATCATCATTTTTTTCTTCTTACGAATATAGAGTTAATTTATCGCATCGAAATAAACTTAAACATAGCTGTCTAGGTTTTAGGAAGAAAGTAGATTTCTGTTGGTATAGCATTTCGTTCACCTTCATAATGGTTGTGAACTTAGAAAATTAAAGTGAACCCTAGGAAAAATTATTGTTCACTCGACTATTCTGAAAATTAAAATATTATTTTTATCTACCACAAGATTTGCACTTCTTCTCAATGTTTTCACTTATATACATATTTACGGAATGCATTTTAATTTTAGTACACTTATATACAACTCCTTAAATAGAAAAGTTACCGCGTCTACATTTTTTATGAAAAATCAGTTTCCACATCTATATAAAGATACAAATGCATGGAAAAAGCTACGTCTGATGAAAAAAAATTCCATAAAAATAAAGTTGCGATAAATACTTTCTCACCCCACCATTTGTGCATTAAATGCAATGTCATTTTCTTTCAAATAACACAATTACATTTGAATTATATTCCGGAATTACAAACCACATGGCAAAGCTCTGAAACATTGTTCAACAAATAATTATGCTTACCCCTCACAATACCCCTGTTCATAAGAACTATTATTCATCTCGAAAACCACGTTGAAAGATCTATTTTCTTTTTTAATGTAACATTACCAAGTTTAAGTTCCGAGACACGCTGAATATGTTGACTGAGATTATTTTTTTTTCACCGCACAGGCGCAACTTAAGTATCATAACATTCAAAGACATCCATCCTTGTGCGATCTTTCTACAAAGGCTCTAACTGTTTTCCAGATATAAATACTTCAACACCAAGGGTGGGGAGATTTCTCTTTCTCCGTATTCATGAAAAGAAGGGATTTCACATGCTGTAATTTAGGGATGCAATAAATAACCACAAAATATCACTCATTTCCCTCCCTGCTTTTTAAGTGTGGACTCAGCTGGAATTTTCTAGCAAATAAGAAATAAGGATTGGACCTCTGTCGCATTTGGAAACCATACCATATATCAAGCACTCGAAGGCCCCCCTTCTCTCCCTTTGAGGGGCCCCAAGTGGATTTCATCCAAGAATGTCATTCGACGCGTGGGGAGATCACGAGAGGGGTCAACCATGACAAATTGGGTCCTCTGACCCCCTCGTTTTCTCGTTTGGCAGCGGCATATTTTGAAGGGGAGAGAGGAGCTCGTGAGGCAAGTTTGTTCAAAGGATGAGTGGGATGTTCTTCATGGATTAACGTCTATTGTTGGAACACAAAGATTCTTAATTGTGTTATTTCGTAATATTATTACTCAAGGAAACCGATATGGAAGAGAGATTCCATATTATTTTTGTTGGACAGATAGGATTATGAAATATGAATAAGTCATATTTTTAAAATATTTTCGAGATAAATTATTTTGGATATCATCTATAAAAAATAAATTGAAATAGATCTTCGTACTTCTTTCAAGAATATGAAATGGAGCTTAAGGATAAAATAAAAAAAATTAAGAGATGTTTATTCGTATATGTAAAGGAATATTTAAAAATGAACATTAAATTCTTTCTTCTTCTTTTTTAATTTTTTTATGCTTTGCTTATAGCCTAATATGAAAAAAAATAATTTCA
The DNA here is from genome assembly GCA_019974015.1 of Nephila pilipes. Taxonomy (NCBI): domain Eukaryota; kingdom Metazoa; phylum Arthropoda; class Arachnida; order Araneae; family Nephilidae; genus Nephila; species Nephila pilipes. The sequence continues at coordinate 12,372 of BMAW01114907.1, read as the reverse complement.
AAATATTGTTTTTGCAGGTGTTACATAAAAAGTATTAAATATGTTGCTCTAAAATGATGAACATTTTTAATAATTAAGAATATTGATATATTTCATTATAATTTCTGAGTACATGAGGGGTATAATTTTCATTTTATATATGGGAGTTAATTATTTTTTATTTTGTGACATAGGGCAAAAGCGTGATTTACCCTTCTCTAACCTTGGTGACTTATCTATTTTAATAATTAAAAATGAAATCCCTCCAAAATAAAAGAAGACATAACATATGTTGATTTGATTGAAATTATGAAGTATGTGGAAAATATTGGATAAATTAAATTTATAATAAACTCCGATAAAATGTGTAATCAGAAGTTAAGAAATCGGCAATAAATAGATAATGAATCAAAATGAGACGTCGTATCCCATTTTTCGTTATCTAAGAGAGCGATCAGGGGAATCCTAGGAGATATCAGAAGAATCTTCAAGAAGTGAACCATAAATCCTAGTTAGTCTACTCGCTGGAACCCGAAAAAGTCGGTAAGAATTTAATTTAATCGGTATTTTTAACGATTATTCAAACACGTTTAGGAAGTCTAATTATCAATATGAACTATTGAACTTTAATATTCAAGAAAGTTAATAAAAATAAATAGAGTAGTGCTATTTTTGGATAACCTATCTTCCTTTCTCTCTCTCTCTTTGTGTGTAAGATTTTTTTTTGCTCCTTATGATTTAGATCAGTATTGGAAAACGAAGGTAATAACCAACGGGCATTAAAAAGTATCAATAAATCTTCTAATTAAAAATCTTAAACGAAAGTTTTTACTGAAATATTTAAATGGAAAAAATATGAAAACATTCAGTATTAAAAGTTAATCTAAGTCTTAATTTCCTTTAATTAATTTGATGAATTATTAATAATTTAATATTAATTAATCTGAAAAAAAATTATATCAGAAAACAAAATAGATATTTTAAATCTATTGCAATTGCATTAATAAACGAGAACATTTAATTTAAAACCAAAATTGGGCATAAAAATGATTATATAAAACTTTATATCAAAATTTAAATTAATTGTAAGTATACATATAGTTTAATTACATTTATTGCTTTGATTGCATGCATCAGGCACCAATTTTCTCCATCGTAACACTCCATCATTGAAGAAAAACATTTATTTCGTACTACATTAATAAATGTAAATACAAGCAATTACTTTTTTCTAAAACTAAGAAAAAGGATAGTTTTAAAAATGAGAATGAGCTATCTGGATCTAAGGTACTTTTTCACGGATGATAAAATGTCTTCTTTAGAAGTAGATCGAAATTTTCACACAATAAACATCTTGTAATATAAGTTAATGCGTTCAGCAAAGTTATTGCTATGGTGGTCATTAGCATACTTAAAAAACATCATTATTTGAAATTGTAAAAAAAATCAATGCTGTGAGAATTTTGCAATAAAATATTCAGCAATAACAAAAAAAAATACTTATTTATCTTCTAAGAATGCTTTTAAATTTTCTTAAAATTTTATCCTAAAATATACATAAAAAACTGTGTAAGAACAGGTAAATCTTAGAAAATGCTTGAACAATTTTGAATATTTAAAAAAGGAAATATTTGTTTTTATTTCATTTTTGCCTTGTTAATGGATCATACTTGCAGTGTCTAATCAACAGACATTAGTCAAAAATACGAAATTACATTCCTTACACACACAACGTAACATATGTGTGGCGTAATATATACCAAAGCTAAAAGTAGGGGGGCGCATATCTTAGAGGAGGAGTAAGAGGAATAGTGAAAAAACAGAACTCACTAACTATTGTGTCATTAAAGTTTATATAAAATCCATTGATAGATATTTTTCCGGTTATTTTTTCAAAAGAAGATCGAATATTCAGTTCATATACCGTTTGGATTCATAGATTTCTGAATGAAACAATGTAAAAATTTTAAGAAATTCAGCGCTTTTTTCCAAGAATCGGCTAATTATTATTCACACTCGAAATAAATTCAGTCTTCTGAAAAATATTTGGAGCTCTCAGAAGGTGCAAGAACCATAATTTTGTGAAGAATCGTTTGAGAGCTATCCTGAAAAGTACACAAAAAATATCGATTCAACATTACTAATTCAGAAATCTATTTGAAATTATTAAAAAATGAAGAAAAAGGAAGTTAAAAAAAATTCAAACTTTGAATTAATTCGAAATTAGGGAATAAAATGTATGCAAATCTGAGAAGGGGATTTCCAGGCCAAGAAGTCAGAATGCAGAGGTTTAATCCACACTATCAAGTTTAGCTTGTTACTGAAGAACAAAAAAAGAAGATGAATACACTAAAATATACAGTATTAGAATTTAAAAGAATATTTCGAATCTGTATAATTTTAAGATTCGAGAGATATGTGGAAGTGTTTTAAATAGAAAATTTATCAATATCTTATAATTAGTTGCAAGAATTTTGAGCGTTTTGCAGAAAATAGTGATTAATAGTAGAAAAAAAGTTCATCTGCTTATCGCATACCATTATTAAATTATAAATTCGAAATAGAAAATGTAGTTTTACAGCAAGGAACAAATAAATGTTTAAAAATAACTATCTCTAATAAGTTTGATTCTGCTACAAAGAATAAGCAAATGAACAAATGTAACGATCCTCAAAAAATTACATGAAAATAGATAGTAATATTGAAAGACCATGACGTCATGTGATGTAATATATGCCCTAATTTATACACAGTGAAAACAAAATCCACCTTATCGGTCACTTTGACTTTAAATTTTGAAAAATATTTCGTGAATATAAAAAATATCACTTCAAAGTACGTATCATCTTCCCCCGTAGTTTCAGCGAACCAAACTCCGTACATTTGCTCTTTCTCATTTTTACACTGCGTTGACATATACATACACAAACTTTTCTTTTTGATAACATAGATAGATTTGGCTTGCAACAAAATTTAATGTAACTTTGCTGTTTTCAAACTAATTTCGAAATTTCAAATAATGTTAAAAAAAAAAAAAGTCGTAAAATGTGCATCTTTTGAGCAGAAAATGTTTGGGAAAAAACTGTATTTGCTGGGAAGCATGTAAAAATGGTGAAATAATAGAGGGATTCAAAAACTATGACTAAAAAAGTTGAAAAACACTTTACGGCTTCTTCCACTCATCAGCGAATTACCCTACAAAAATTGAAAATGATATAATGAATGAAGTGAATTTATATGTATATAATGGATAAGCTTTCCAATTTATATAACACGCTGTAAATATGCTGGTTTTATTAGTCTTATATTCATTCCTTTTTTGCTGGAGAAGTGAATGATGAAACCTTTATCCTTTACTTCATGTGAAATTAATAAAATTAAAACAATTGGTCAGAAAAGAAGTACGCATTGAAAAGTAAGCTCAAAAGGAAAAGCAAAATAATTGTCAAATTTCAGTCAACAAGTCAAAATGATTTTCCAACTCAACGGTAGTGCAAGCAGACGATTAATTTTACTTACTTTAATAACTGCTACGGAAACTGTTCGGTATACTGTGATTTGATTTCTGTTTACACTGTATTCTGCTACGCTGACGATATTTGGTAAAACTTTAACTTTTCTTCTTTTCTGTTTTATATGATAAATTATTGTAAATCTAGAGAAATAAATACGTTAGATACTCAACAATAATACTCATAATAAATTAATTTTCCTTTCCTTTGAGAAACTGAGCCTTATTTTCAGAATATTTATGTATTTCATCAAACAATAGCCTCTCTTAGACCAATGCTGGTCTAAATAAGAGATTTTGCCGGATTATCAATCTTTAAATATATTTTTAACCTGAATCCCAAACATGAATCGTGCTGGATAAAAACTTAAGTGATTAAAATGCATGTGTATTTAAAGTATTTGATCACATTATATATCTGGGCACAGGATATAATTATCCGACTAAGTATTTCGTTATTCTAGCAATTACAAAATTAATTTCAAATATTTAATTTTAATTTAATTGAATCGAATATATCTTTCACTGATAAAAGACAAAACTCAAAAGAAGAATGAATAAACTCCAATGATAAGTCAAAACACTTTGGGATAAGCTATTTTAGAAACCTATTTGCGATTGTTAGTTTTATTGCCACTTGAAGAACACTTGCTGGCCTTCGAGAACATTTTACTGTACAGTACACTGTTTGTAAACAGTTGTAAAGTTATACAAACGAAGTATGTAACATACTTAAAAAGAATAAATACAGTTCTGAAATGAAAACTAACATTTACAAAAATACTAGCAGTGCTGCGTCACAACCTGGCAGACTGCTTCAACAAAAGCGGAATTCACGAGAAAATCCTGAAATTAAATATCGTTGCCGAATTTTAGAGAAAACCAAACCATCGAATGCTGGATTTAGGAACCCTTAGTGTAGTAAAGCAGATTTCGCAGATATAAGAAATGGACATAGATAAAAATTTGATTCTGATAAATATTTTCCCTTTTTTGAATAATAGTTTACAAACAATCCCGTTCACTGAATGTTCTTATTTTATTTATTTTACTAAATTTTGAGAAATTCGTGTGGAATTTTCAGACACGAAACAGAGTACTGGAGGAGGCATTTTTATATCAAACATAGAAAAAAGTTCAGAAATTGTGCCAATATTTTTATGTTTTGAATTTTCAATTACAATTTTTATAGCCACAAAACTATATATAAACGCATATTTCGCAGTTAACAATATATTTCCTATATTTCTAACTGTTTCTTTTGGATTTCAGTTTGTGGCTGCTCTCTTCAACAATAACGCTAGAAGTTCAAATGCCTTAATAACTAGCCCAATCGGGACCTCCCTTTTAGCCTAGTTGATAAGGGTGCAGCAAAAAACGACGGTCAACTTTTCTTCGGGCTCAATGGATCAGGGTTCGAAACGCCACCGACATTGAAGATCAACTCTCTCCCCATCTATGGGGTAAAATAACATCCCCTATGACGCGGAGAAAAACAACAAAACGCCCAAGTGATGACCCAGGACTTGTAGCACTACATGGCAGCACAGACTAAAATTAATAGTTGTATATGCCCTCGACTCAAAACATTTGCCTCCTTGTGTCTAATTAAAACAAAAGCACATAAATCGCAACTAGTGATCTGCCGGCTACGGCGCACGAGTCAACGAGACCCGCCTCTCAACTAGAGACAGCTGATGACCCCAAATGAAAAATCTCCTAAATGAAGCGTAAAAAATTGAAAGGAGATGTATATCAATTGCAGAAATGGCTGTAACAGCGACTTTCTCTGCCTTCTCTTTGGATCATAACGATGATACTGGAGGAGGGGGGGAATGCGGTGTCTTTTTTCAAGATCAAAGCCTTTGCCTCCTCAACATCTATCCCGTTAGAAACGCCTGTTTTAGTCTGGTTAATAAGAGCGCAGCAAAAGCGAACAATCAAACGTTTCTTTGCATCCATTGGTGAAGGGTTTGAAACGCCGGTGGCACTCCAAGGTCAATTCTCTTTCCCTTCATGAGATGAAAAACCACATCAAGATGAAAATTCATCGCAGTTTTCTTTTGTTGTCTGTAAAATAATTTTATATATGAATTTGGATAATTTTGCATATATTTATATATTCGTTTCTTACTTATACAGAAATTCTTATATTAACCATTAATATATTAACAATGATTATAATTATCATTCCATTTCCGATAATTTTTCAAAAAATGCGTCATTCACATTTTTTCCACTATTAATACAGTAAATGTAAATTAAAATAGAGGAAAAATTGGAGAACTTATAATTTCTAATATTTTTTAGACGTTTATTGAAAATAATTCAGATTTCTTTGGTCATTTGAATCATTAAGAACAATTTCGTGAATTAAAAATGCATCTGATTCCAATCCCATCTTCCTTTTTTAAAAACACCTCTCATAAAAACTTCAATTACATTCGTGTAAAAAAAGGCGCTACCCAGAAGTTGCTAAAGAAATAAATTGATCTGTGCTGAAAGTGCATGTAAACTGAAGAAAGTTATTTTATTTAAGAATTTTAAATAAAGATTTTTGAACTTCTAAACCTGTTATAATTTCACGATAGTAAAAGTTATATGGAATAAATTTACATGAAAAGTTTCCTTATAATTAAAAAAGTTTTAAGTTTCTACTGTTGCTAGTAAATAATATTATATATTTTCAAAGTTAAGCCTGTGTTATAAATTACAATGGTAAAAATGAAAAGTTTCTTTTCATATCAGGATAAAAAAAAATATTCGATATATACAAAGGTTTTTTGTTGCGCAAAAATAATTTTGTAGTATGAGACTTAGTAAGAAAAAAAATTCAGCATAGATGACGCATTGAAAACCCTTATTGTTGAAGAAATGGAAATTATAATGCTTTTAACCCTCAATATGTGGTGTTAATATATCAAACCCTAACAATAAAAACCAAATAGTACCACAGTAGGGATTCAATAACATGAATAAATAATGAATACACAAAAAATTGCTTTTAGATCTACTCCATTGCATTTTGGGATTATAAGCTTTGCTTAGAAATGATTCTTCCTTTGTCTTAAAATAAATCGTTCTGGGATTTGTCAATGAGATTTCATTGAAATAAATAAGAATAATTAACATTAATTTTCATTTAAAAACAAAGCATGAGTTTTGAAAATTGTTAATTCTTTATTATGCATATTGGATTAAGATAAAGTCGTTTCAATTATTTTCAATTGTTTACTTTTTTGTTTGCTTGTGTTATAAAAGTATCGTCTGCATAATGTTTCAGGATTATATTGTTCAGCATCTTAATGTAACGGATTCATTTATTTTAATTAAAAGTCCTACGTTATTCAAACATTATGTTATAATTTATATTTAAATTCTGTGTTTACATTTAAATATTTATTTTGCATTTAAAACAAGAACACTGAAGGGGTTTATTCGGTATCTATTTAATAATATATACTAGCGAGATACATAGATTCTTGCCTGTATTGTTCTTTTGTTGCATATTTAGAACCACATACTTTGACCTTTTCTTTTTAATACTGTATAATGAATTAATGTATGCGTATGAAACATTTCGAAAATGTAATGCATAATCTAAAACATTTAAAGCTTTGAATTCGTTTACGCATAATTTATGAGTAATTTATTATCTAATGTATATAAGGATTCATACATTCAATTTTCTGTTAATGTGTGATGTGGATAACTTCGGATGTGCAAAAGTTGGGGAGCACTTACTACAGTAGAAACATTTAATATAGAAAATAAACATTCAAATTAAAAATCCAAGAATATGAAAATTCCCTCCGAAATATAAGAGTAAAGAAACTTCATAACACAAGAGTTAAATTATATATTTAAATTTGATTATACTGAATTATACTTAAGCTTCCTTCAATCTCTAAATACGGAAGATTTGGTTGACGATCCCGTCTGCCAGGCATTTTTATTTCGTGTGTTTTAAGTTAATTCTATGGAATTTCTACTACCATCCTCAAAGCTTTACTACTTTTATCGATTTGAATATAACAAAGTGCACCTGAAAGAGCAAAAAACTATGAAGGTTATTGCAAAATTACACATTTTCCCTCAGATTCTTAAAAATATTTATTCTTATTTTAATCATTCGTTTGTGGAGTGAACCTTAAGGCTCTGGTCTACCCGCCATTTTGATTTCGTGAACAAAATGATAATTCTATGGAATTTCGACTACCATTCTCAAATCTTTACTGTTGAATCTATATTAATACAATGAAGTGCATCTGAAAGGGCAAATAATGATGAATGCTTCTCCGGAATTAAATTTTTTCTCCAATTTTTAATAATATTTTAAAATATTTTTAAAGACCGGAAAACTCACAAGCGAATCATTAAAACAGGGGTAAACAATTTTAAAAAATTAAAGAAAAAAATTCTATTTCGCAGAAGCGTTCATTATTTTTTACTTTTTCAGATGCACTTTATTGCAATCAAATAGATAAATTAGTAAAGAATTGAGAACGGTTGTCGAACATCCATAGGATTAACATTATGTCCTCGAAATCAAATAGTCCGACAGATGGGAGCCTTAAGAAATCAAGTTCTTCTGTACTAAATGGCAGTAGTAGTCTAGTGGTCATGGTAGCTAATTCGTGGCCGGCGGTTTTCTTTGAGCCTTCGGACCGAACGTGTAGTCGGTGTTGATTCACGTTATATATGTTGAGGCTCAAAGTCCTCCCTTTGGCGTGAGAGAGAGGTGCCAGTTCAAATATCGTCCTCGTACATTCACCGAAGTTCAAAATGACGAGGTCCGTTGCAATAGCCATCGAGTTGCTTCTTGTGTGACGTTAATAAAATCTTTCAATTTTCTATATTAAACATTTGGCCCAATATGTGGCGCTATATGATCCCTGATATCGCCAAATCGAGCCAATGTTGATTTCCCAAAATAAATTACATCAGATATATCGTCCAAATAATTTTTTTTTAACTTCATATTTTAATATTCAAAGAAAAGCATTTTTATTTTAATATACGTTTATTTATTTTTTCATCATACTTTCAATAAATTTTGAAAGCTTCCATTTATTAGGTTGATTTTGTTATTAACTGCTTCAGTGTATATCCTGATAATTTCATTGTAAAGTTAAAGTACCTTTTTCTCAGAATTTCCCCATCAATGCCCGGAAACAAAATGGAACATTCCTTTTAACTGGTCATTGCACTAAACAAAAAAAAAATTTATTGGCTATGAGTACTAAAACTATTAGCTTCCCGCTCTTTCCTCACATTCTTTTATCCCTCAAACAAATTAAATTACACCTTCTCACCCCAGCAGTTTCAAAGCTTAATTAACTAACTAATCGGTGGAAGCGAATATACGCTCTTCAGATTTCAATTACCTTGAAAACACGTCGCAAAAATGATCGGCGAGTTAAAAGTTTTCAAAAAACACCAAAAAGCGTCCTTAAAAGGCTCAAGTGCGTGAAACCAAACCACCGCAAACTTGATGATGCGAGAATTTAATGACTTAATTAATTTTACACGTCCTCCAAAGTGGTTTCAATTAGATGATCCCCCACCACACCAAATAATTTTGAGTTTTCCTCGTTACAGTATTAATTAAATTTTGATGTCTGGGAACAACTGACCCGTAAACTCAACGCGGGTTCGCTTCTTTCCTGCGATGATTTGGAAGTTCTTGGCACGACCAATCGTTTTCCTCGTAGAAAACGATGTTTGCCGGTTTGTTAACGTCTGCATTAGTGGCGGTTGTTTGTTCCATGAAGACACGCGCAATGCTAATAAACGCGTTTGCCATTAAGCGAAACTTGAAACGGGATGCGTGAACTGGTCTAGTTTTATTCTTGAACTATATTTGAATCGATAACACTGAGAAAAGAGTACTTCCTTTATCCCCAATAAATAAAGAAAGAGTTCTAAATATATAATGTATTCAAACTTTAATAGAAAAATCATCTGTAGCATTGCAAACGTAGTACGTATAATAATAACGTTAAAATTTCTTGAGGGGTTCTTAAATTGCCCCAAAAACGAAAATAATGACTTTAAATTGCTTTAAAATGACGTAAATCTTTAAAAATTTGTAATTTTATTTAAAAACAATGATATTAATAGTATTTTGAGAACTAATAATGCTATAATTTGTTAGTAATAATAGAGTCAATTTTCAATTCTAATAATAACATCTTTATTAAGTTATTAATAAACAGAGTACTGATCATTAGCCACCTAAGGGGATATTGTTTTAGGTGGATCAATTTGGGCGTACCAGATTACTTTTCAATTTTGTATCAATTGCTTAATTTTAATTCTATTTATCTTAATTATATTCAGTTTAATAATTTATCGTTTTCTTTAATTTTAATTACATTTAGCTTAAATGTATTCAATTTATTAATTTATCGATTCCTTTAATTTTAATACCGGAAAAGTTTACTATTGTCCATTTCCCGATGTTTGATAGTTTACTTTAATTCTTATATTGAATTGAGAAATTTAATAATAATTATAAAAAACCTCACTTGGATAGCTAAATTTGTTTGTAAAACTTTGCATAGAACTTTTGATTGTTTAGTAAATAGATTAATAATTGATTTTTGCCATTACGTATTAAAATTGTACTGAGAAGCAACACGAGGTTTAGAGGAGACGGAAATCGTAATTTTGAATCTCATTCAAGTGACGAGAGTGACACCTGAGCTGGTATCTACCTCTCCAAACATCCACACCACACCAAATAATGGACTTGGGACCTCGACCACATTTAATGTGCATCGCCTTGCTATACGACAGCTCTTTAGTTGCTTCAGGACTCGAGTTCACGACTCGATTTTAACAACAGCAGCAAGTCCACGACTATGACCACTAAGCTAACACGGTTACAAGTACTGATAATAATATTTTAATACTAAATACTGAAAAAAGTACTTCGAATACTAGTGATAATTACAGCCTACGCTGAGTTACTAGTAATTGCAATTACGTTTAATTATTTTGTATAATGAACTATACTAATAAATGCATTACACTGCATTATTAAACGCTTGAAGTATTGCAACAGGTCACAGTATTCATGTTGAATTTTTCAAATTCAATTATCGAAGTAACAGTTTGAAAATCAGTCAACAGTTAACCATACGTTGCTCATGATTCAAGAAACAGTTTTTTAAATATGAAAATAGCAAAAATCACCAAAATTATTTAAAGTATATGAAAATAGCTACAAAATTCTTTAAAATATTAACATATAGGAAAGATTTCCATAATTCATATTTCTATTATTTATTCATATTTGTTTTAATTTTAGTGTGTTTTATGAATATACAAATTGCATTTTCGAAAAGAGTCCATCTAAGTATAATGTACAAATTTATTTAAAATATAATTTGTGTATAACATCTTTATGGCGTGAGCTATCATTTCACTTCTGGCCACGGAAGCCGACGGATCATGGTCTCGAACTCACACCTAGCGGTTTTTGTCGAATCGTGGGTTCAAGTCTTGATGATACTTCAGATCCTCCGTGTAGCTGGGGCTGATACAATTTAAATTTGTGGGGACTCAAAGCTCTCCCAATGGCATGGTGTGGAGGTTAGGAGAGGTATGTGCCACTTCAAGTGTCGTCTTCATTACTAGACTGATGCTCAAAATTACGAGGTCCGTCTCCAATAGCTCTCTTGTTGCTTCTAGTGTGACATTAATAAAACCAGTCAGTCAATCATTTCAATTCTGAGAAATGAGAAAATTAGTTAAAAATAAATAAAATATGAAAGCATTTAAAATCATTAAAAATGTTTGATTAAATTTGGTTCCAAATAAAAGCATCTTTTGTGCAACCAACAAGTTAGGAAAATCTTTGGGGAGGTTGAATTAATTTTAATTAAAGATCTCGAACTTTTTACGTGTTTACTCTATTCGAATTTGATTACATAACTTAATTAGATATGTATGGATTTCGTGATTTTTTTTTTCTATTTTGTCATTTTATCCGTTTCCGTCGTGTGTTTAGAGAAAATTAAAGACACGCACACATGTATGTTAATTATAAAAAAAAAGTTTTTACTCATTTCTGATGAAATTACGGAGAATGTCACTAAGGATTTAGAGTAAGTTTTCTTTTCTGACATTTATATTAACGAAATAAATATTCCAAAAAGTTTGAAATAAACTTGTTTTAAAATTTATTTATTTTACTAATTATACGTGTTTTTTTTTTAGCTAACAGAAGCTGCAATAATGAACTACACGAATTTCAAAGAGTATAATTATTTATATTACTTTTTATTGATTGACATTTTGTTTTGGAACAGATGTAATTCCTTCTACAAATTTGTAATGTATTAAAATTAGTGATAGGTAACACCAACATGTGTTGTTAGTTTTTTATACACCTGAGCAAAGTGTTTCATTTAAAAATGCAATGGTTTAAGTCATAAAAAAACTTGAACTCTTTAAATGCTTAACATACTGAAATGTCAAGTGTAAAAAATGAATAAAATGCCACCTGTTCTGAAGAAATTCAAAATGACTCTTTCTTACGTATTCCTAGTTAATACCTATCAAAATTAAAGACCCATAAATAGCTTAATGAAAATTTTGAATAATAGTCCTATAGATATGACAATTCTTTGTTTTGAAAGTAGAGTAAGGATTTATTTTGTTGATAAAATAATATGTGATATTTTTTCTCCAACAAAATAGGGGTCACGGTAGCTTAAAGGTTACGGTCGAGGACTCGCGGCAAGGCAGTTTTCGTGGAGTCATAGGTTAAATCCTTGATAACACAAAAGACCCGCCATTTAATTTGTATAACATCTATATGACGTGAGCTATCACTTCATTTATGTTACCTAGTGATCATGGTCGCGTCCTGG
>BMAW01114905.1:0-17364 GCA_019974015.1 Nephila pilipes | reverse complement strand
TTAAAGAGACAGCAGTACGCGTCCTGAACAGCTGACAGAAGACTTCCAACATTGTTTCGAACAATGGAAGATTCACATGGAGCGTTGTAGGGTTAGAAGAGAGTTGTATATTGAAGGTGATAATGAGTAAATATGAATGACTCCAAAATAAAATGTTTTACAACATCTGTGTCCTTATTTAATAACCATCTGTGCCTATTTTATTTTGTGAAGTTAATGTATTTTGTACCATATCACAAGACAAAAATTTAGGCCACTCTTTTTGCACGAATCCATTATTACATCACTTCTTGAATATGCTGCAGATTTGGTAGTTTCTAGAATTAGAAGTAGAAACTGGAGCTGGTTCTTATATCGATCGAATAACATTCAAGTTTCTGGTAGTGGTCTAATTGAAAATTTATAAATTTATACAATTATAAGTATGTCCAAAAGTATACTGTAACTTCTTTAGTTTGTAACAGTAGCTCTTCAAATTTGATATATTCTTTTGTAAACACACCCTGTATATCAGTTACATGTCAAATGATTAGGATCATGATGGCTTAGTGTCTAGTAGTTTTAATTTCGTTAAATCAAAGATTACCATGGAGAGCAACGAACACATTTACATTAACATTTTTACATTTATCCGAGTATCCGTAGTCTTATTTAGTGTGAAACAGAAACATTAAAGAGGGATGGGGGTATAAGATTCTTATCAATTATTTGTAGTTTTAGAATTCGAATAACGATAATCTATTATCAAAACTCTTTATTCTACTCTGTAATGCATTACTAATTCAATTAAATTTAATTTTCTTCATACGTAAATGTCAGCTTAAGTTCAATCTTTTTTGTAGGTTTTGGAAATATTTGAACTGCTTATCGGATTCTGGTCTGCTTTTTTATTATTATTATCCATTTCATGACTTCTTTTTCATATTAATAGTCATCTTGATTTCATGAAAGGGTGGTAGAACCTTCTAAGTTAAACTCCTTCCAATGTTTCGTAACTTTTATTCTTCCGACACTTATCTTCTATGGAATATGTGGTTTATGTTAACAAGGACGAATTTTCATAATGGAGTGAGACGGCTTTCGTTAATAAAGCCAATTAAAACATCTGAAGATTAGCCCGACAGGGAATCCCTTTTTTTTTCTAGTTTATAAGAGCGCTGCAAAAAGTGACCGGTCAACTTTTCTTCGGACCCAATGGTCAAGGGTTCGTAGTTTGTGAAATTCCTAGCCCTGTAAGGCTCTGATCTTCTGTTGGATGGTTAAGCTTGATTACTTCAAGTGCCCAATGCAATTAAAATTTATTGAATTTATTAGAATTAATGAATTTAAATAATTAATGAAGATTAAAATTTAAGAGCCAAAAATCTAGAAGTTACAGGAAAGGGGTGGGGGAGTACAGGATGAAATGCGTTCGTCCAATCAGGAGACAGCAGCATCTAGTTTGATGAGGTGAGGTGGATGTGTCAGTTTTTGGGTTTCGACGAGGGACCCAGAGACTGTTTTGCGATTGGCTGGAAATTAAGGAGTGTAGTTTTGTAAAAACTGACGTATTCCAGAGATCCGTAGACGTATCCGTATCCGTAGAGAGACGTATTCCAGGTCGTGTATTCCAGAGATCCGAATCAGCTATGCCGTCAGGGTTATGGGGGGGGTACGGAAATTTTTTCACACGGTTTTCTGTACCTGTATTTTATATTATTTTAACTTGAAATTTCTAAAATTGAGGTTTTTGTGCTTTGGTTAACTTTTTCTTGGAAGTTTTCAGTAATGTAATCAATAAAAATTTTAATTGTTGGAAGGTCTATGGAGTTTTTTAGTTCTTCATTTCTCATGAACCATCTTGCATTACAAATCATTCTCATGATAGTGTTCTGCAAGATTTCAAACTGTATTAAAATGGGTTTGAGCTGTCTGCCATGGGACAAGCGTAGGTTATGATTGGACGCAGAATTTGTTTATAGACAAGCATCTTAATTAAAATTTAACGCAAAGTTTCGACGTATTAAGGGTATTAATTTATTCGCGGCTGATTGGGACCATGGTATTTTCTTGTTGTGTAAATATGTCTATTGTGTAATTTATGTTACTCCTTAAAAAGTAGATTGCCTCCATTTTGGAAATGTTCAGTGCTATTTTCCAATTGGAGAACCAATCCTCTAAGTAAGCAAGGTGACGTTTTAGGTGGTGGCCTACTGTTTTTGAGTTTAGATGTTTTGCAGTATCGCTGTATTTTATGCAAACATGCAGAGAATTGTGTTCTCAAGTCTGAGTAAATCGTTCACGTAATTTTGGAAAAGGGCTGGCCCCAAAATTGAGCTCTAAGGACCCCCGCACTAATTTGGAAATTATAGTTTATTTTTACTGCAAAGGGTCTATTTTCCAGGTATGAATTTATAAGTGTTATTAGGTGGGGGAGAAGTTATTTTTAATAATTTTGTAAATGTACCCTTCATGCCAGATTCGGTCGAACGCCTTTTGAATATCAAGCAAGACCGTCCCTGCTCTTTCCCGATTCTTCTGGCTTGCTTTGATAAATTCTAACACTCTGTGGAGTTGATGGGTTGTTGACAGTCCCGACACAAAACCATGCTGTTCTGGAATTGTTATCTTGTTTTTGTGTATATGATAATTTATTCTGTTTAATATTATTTGTTCGGCTATTTCTCCAAGAATGGAGAATAGCCAGATAGATCGGTAGTTTTCTGGATTTGTAGGGTCTTTGCCAGGTTTCAGAATCGGGACAATAGTTGCGGTCTTCCATTGATGAGGAAAGTGACCAAGTGCTAGCATGGAGTGTATGATATTATTCAAAGTAAAAATATGAGGTAGAAGGAGGTTTTTAATCATTTTATTTGTGATTGATCAAAGGTTCGAAACATCGCCTCCATTCAAGATCAACTGTCCTCCCCTGCCACGGGGTAGAAAAATATTTCCTAATGAAGGGGGAAACGCACGGGACATTGGGAGTTCCCTTTTTGTTTAAGGCCGCTTAATCCTGCTCCAACATTTCTAAAGAGATGAAGAACAATAATGAAAAGGAAGACAAAAGTATCTTACGAGTGATTTTTTTCTGAACAAAATCTGAAAGTTTTACACGCATGAAATTGCATGTTGGAAAAACTTAACTGTATTATAAACCAGTCAACAATAATACTTCTTTTGCAATTGTCTTAATCTATGTTATGGTGTCCTACGGTCGTTTTGAATATGCCATTTAGTGGTTCATTTTACGATGCACTTTAGTGAAGTAAAGATCTTTTTTCATGAATTAAAAATTTATATACAATTAAAACCATTGATCGCTGAAATTTTTTTTTTTAAAAAAAAAGGACTTTAATTTAATTATAATTTCTTAACCAACTTAAAGCAATTGAATTTTTTACATAAAATTAAAACGTTTAAAATGCGTTTTAGTAAACACCAAGAATTTTCTGATAAGGGCTTTCAAAAAAATAAAGAAAGACAAGGACTAATTACTTTAATTCCAAAGTTGTCTGTAATTTATATGTCGACTACTTCGACGACGACACTCAATATTAATTTATCATTAATTAATTTACCACCTACGTATTTCAAAATTTTAAAGTGGATTAGAATGTCATGCCTTTGATGGTATTGTAATGTAATTAAAAAATGCCCGGATGTTTTAATGTTTGATGCGATGAAAATAAATACCCAGGTGTATTAAAAGCTGTATTCACTTAATGTTAAAAAATGGGACATTATTTCGGTACATTTTTGAAGATTGCGAAATGCTCCTAATATTAAATTCTGACTTAACTATCATGTAGAGAACACTATAGTTTATTACATTACTTATTGATGTAAGAATAAATCTGTTTTTTATAAAATGTGTTCCAAACTTCTTTTCTTGTGTATTGTATTGCTAAACTGTTACTTAACGTTGCCTGTTAAAATGAAGAATAGCATATATTTATAAAATACTAGCTGAAGTATTCGTTCTTCGCACTGGCAAATTTAACAATTCAAAACAATTCAGATGGTAATCATAAAATGTTTTTTAATGAAAGCCCACTACCAGCACGGTGTAAAACATCATATCCGGAAATTTCGAAAAAGTCTGCTCGAGGTGCACACAATCATGAACCATTTTGTCTTAGCGTGCAATATTTTGAACTTTTGGAATCTGTTCCATTTTTGCTCTACGCCATCCATACTCACTCAAATTCTTCCTTTTGTTGATATAGGTTTAGTTTGGAACAAAAATTAACGTGGCTTCGTAATTTTTTCACCGATTTCAAAACATGACATTGTGTTAAAAATCTTAAAAATGCTCATCTTTTGAGCCAAAAAAAGTTTGGGAGGAAAAATTATTTCATCTTCTGAGAAACACTGAACAATGGAGAAATAAGGATCTTTTCGAAAAAGATATCCAAAAATAATTTTGGAGAATAGTTTTGGGGGAAACATTTTTACGGCTTCATCCACACGTCAATAAAGCACCCTTAAACATTTGGAACAATATCATCAACGGTGCGGATTCGTATAAAAGACTTTTAAATTTATGCATAGGATTTCAGAGTTTTAAAGAATTATAAAAGAGATTAATATACGTGCTATAAACCCTCACGAACTTATTTCAATATTATTAATATATTTTTCCTATCTGAAAATGTATTTCATGTTTTCATCGTGTTTCGTTGACTTAAGACAAAGATGACTCAAATGGTTAGCAAAAATAAAGAGACTATTATTTCCTCTCGCTTTCCATAGATATAACAAGGAATTGGGCAGGTTTGGTTTTACTTACTTTCTTTCTGAAAAGAAAGTTAATCTCTTCGGATTTTAAATGATGCAGAACATGACTGTTTAAAATGCTTATATTTGAATTCCAATACTGTCTAATGCTCTACTGAAAAGAAATATGTACTTTATGAATTGATGCAGTAAATTTATCTATATACGTTGATAGGCATAGTAAAAATTAATTAGTTTATTCTAGTTTTTTGGATGATTGACTTACAGAAGTTTTACTTCAGTTACAATCTTTAGGTAGTTTTAATAATTTTGATATTAATAAATTTCAAAACAATACCACCGCTACCAACAGAAATTAGGTGTCGTCCTCGTCACTTGACCGAGATTCAAAATTAAGATTTTCATTGTCAATAGCCCTCGTGTTGCTTCTCAATGCGACATTAATCAACAATCAACAAACCGAAAGAATTGGAAAAAAACTCTTACGTACTCCATATTTTTAATATAAGTGTTGAAAATATATTTTAAAAGACCAGGAAATCCACAAAGCATTCAATTAGTTGTAAAAATACTTAAAAAATAGGATCTTAACTATTATAATCTTTCTCGAGACTTTTTTTTCATTGCTTTGTTAGCCTAAAGGATAAAATTTTAAATTACTTTCGAGACTATTGGAAAAACTCTGTTTTGAATAAATCAATAGGAATAAAGTTTTTTCTCGTTGCAATTAAAGTAAGTTAGTGTATCTCGAATTTTTTATTTATTTCGTTACATTTATCACCATAAATATTTCAGAAGAAAATCGTGAATAAAAATAATTGAAACGTATCGCATTTATGATTTCTTGATACATAATCAATCATGTTTTTCCCTACTCTTTGAATTTCTTAGCAATCAAATCGCGCACGCGTTTTTTTATCGCGTTTCCGTAAAATAGCCTGATATTCCTTTTTTTAAAAACCCAGAGCAAAATCATTTTCTAGATATTATACTATATAGTGTAATAATACGAGATAATAAAAAAAACCGTTTTTATATGGTGGCAAAGTTTATTAAAAAAAAATCTTGAAATATTAGTTAAAACTGGTCGCAAATATCTAAATATTGCATTGTTAGGCAAGTAAGAACGGTTCCCAAAATTTCAGAGCTCTAGCTTGATGGAAAGTTGGTTAAATTAACGATACACTCACAGACAGACACACACCAAATGAAATACATAAAAACGTTAAAACTAACTAAAATTAATTAATTCATCCGGTAAATTAAATGGTTGGAATGCAATTTAACCCAACCACCCTTGGCGACAAGAATTATTTTTGAAATCGTTCCAAGTTGTTGGGCTAAACTGCATTATTAAAGAAAATATTATTAAAACTTGTCGCAAATGTCTAAATATTTAATTATTAGGCGAGTAAGAACGATTCCCAAAGTTTCAGAGCTCTAGCTTGATGGGAAGTTGGTTAAATTAACGATCGAAAATTTGATGACGCACTCACACACCAAGTGAAATACATAAAAACGTTTTAAAATAAGGAAACATATTACAGTTAAAGTAATTTAATTTTTTTTTTCATTTTATAATTGAAATGAATTTAAAGAATTACAATTTTTTTCACACTTTTACAGTGGCTCAAAAAAGTATTGAAGCAAAACAAACTTTCTTGAAAGGTAAATCAATTGTATAATTTAAACAAATTGTTTTTCTTTATATGCCATATCTGATGACTAAATAAAATTTTAAAATTAACTTAAAGCATTATTAAATAATTTTAAAATTATTGATCTCTGTTGTATTAACTGTAATAATAATGATAAAAAAATATATTGGAACATGAAAACATAATTTTTTTATAAAAATTCTGTAAATATTTCTTAATTCTGAATGGGAGCTCCTTTACATTTTTATGACCTCCATTCAGCCTTTCAGGCATGAATTTCATCAGATTTTCGTAAATGTTTCTGTTACTTATTTTTCCCCATTCTGACATGAGTCTTTTTCAAAGCCCAGTTTTATTTGAAATTTTAAAGTTATTGACTCTATTTTCCAAATTATCACAAATGTTCTCAATATGATTGAAAAGTGGACTCTTGTGCAAGTGTTCTAATTACATATAGAGAAATATACAAAGTCTAAAATCTGCAAATATGAGTGTTATGTTTTGGGTCATTCAGTTTAAAATTTTATAATATGCCCATTTTCGAGCACTTTTTTGCAAATTTTGTTTCAAAATATTTAATTTATAAGATCTGTTCATTTTCCCGTCATTTAAATGAAGATTTTTACCATTAGCCCAGGCCACATCTGACCACCTGCACCATGTTTCACAAACGGAGTAGGATTCTTCGTTTCAAGTTCAGTATTAAGTTTCCGCCATAGCATTTGCTTTTAATCACTTTCAAAAATATTTTACTTGCTCTCAGTTACGAATATAATAGATTTCCAAAAATCTACAGACTTTTGAATGTAGGTTTTAGAGAATTGTAATCGAGCCTTTCGATTTGTTTCACCAACGAATGGTTTCTTTTTTCCTAGGTACTCGTCCAAGAAAATTATACTATCTTAAAATATTTCTAACAGTTTCTGTTCATTGGCAAACTTATTAAACCTTTGGCGCACTTTCAGTGTCAGTTAACTGCCCTGGTTTAGGATTGCAAGTAATATTTCTAACGATCTCCATTATTCACGTTCAGCGAAATGCCTTTGATATCCTGCACGTGGCTTGTTTTGAACTAAATTTGTCTTCTTGTGTAATGTGACAAAACTTACCATCTATAACACATCAATCAATAACTCCCGAGACTAACCCAGAGATGGCGCTCGTAGTAAACCAGTAACCAGGTCTTTCTAGAGTACTAACCTTTGCTTGAAACGTGTCAAAATTTTAAGTCGATCGGACCAGAAACAGCTGAGTTATCGAGGTTGGAGTAAAGTCGTTTTGTAGTTCGTTTAAAAAATGGAAAAAACCGTGTTTCGTGTTCTGATAAAACATTGTTTTTTAATGGGTAAAAACACCGTGCAAGCGAAACAATGGATTGAAAAATGTTACCCGGACTCTTGTCCATCAAAAGCAACAATTTGTCGGTGGTTTGCCGAGTTTAAACGTGGTCGTACCGACACAAATGACGCGGAACGCTCGGGTAGACCTGTGGAAGCCGTTACACCGGAAAATGTGAGTGAAGTGACAAAAATTATAATGAAAGATCGTAAAGTGAAGCTCCGTGAGATTGCTGAGATGACACAGATATCATATGGAAGTGTATTTACTGAAAAAGGTTTTTTGAAGTGAAGTGAAAAAGGTTTTTTCCAAGTGGGTGCCGCGATTGCTTTCGATGGAACAAAAACAGCAACGAGTCGATGATTCAGAAAGCTGTTTATCGCTATTTACTCGCAACAAAAAAGATTTCTTGCGAAAAAAAAAAAAGAAAAGAAAAAAAAAAAAAGGGGGGGGGGGAATAAAGATTTGGAAAAGGGTTGGAAAAAAAAAAACACCCTAAAAGGTGATTAACAAAAGGTGTTATGTTGATGAATAAAAAAAAAATTTGCAAAAAAAATGTTGTTTTCAATGTTAGTCTCGGGAGTTATTGATTGATGTGTTAGCACTTGATTCCGAAAAAGCCCTATACTTTTTTTTTTATCACTACTTTCAGTTAGTACATGAGAGGTGTGTAATTTTATAATTATTTAACATTTTAAATTCATTTTGAGCTTTTTTAAAAAAATTATTTTGTCATCAGATGTGATATGTAAGAAAAACAACTTGTTAAAATTGAAAGTTGATTTTTTTTCTTTTAAAAAATGTTGCGAAAGTCTTGTTTCCCTCAATATTTTTTTGAGCCACTGTATGCGAGTTGGATTTTTGAAGCAATCTGTTCTATATTTTGATTTTAAGAAGTTAGAAGAAAGAAACATTGTAGAAGCTACGCTTGAGTTTTTGGATTTTTCAATACTTTTACCATCTCTTTTGCGATTTATCACGCGGAAGCGGTAGCCGATTGATCATGGTCCCGAGCTCATGGCCTGCTTCGTTTCTGACGAGTCGTGGACTCGAAACCTGATGCCTCTAAAGACCTTCCGTGTAGCGGGGATGATGTTCTTTAAATTTGTTGAGGTTCCAAGTCCTCCCGTTGGTTTAGTGAGGAAGTTTGAAAAGGGAGTGCCAGCTCAGGTGTAGTCCTCCTCATTTGAAGACAATTGCTTGGAATAATGACTGTTAATGTACTTTGAATTAAGCTATGATTCTAAATTATAATACATGATACAGAAGTTTTTGAAAAAAGAGGAATAAACTTCCATGTCATCCTCGGAATTCGATCGAATTTCAAAATGTTGAGGTCCGTTTGCACTAGATCACTATTGTGGTACTCTAATGTGATGATAGTTACAAAAAAAAATATCTGATGAGTCAGTGATGAGAACCAATTTTTTCTTGTACCATAAATTTCTTGAGAAAACTATCACTTGAAAATAATTTTCAGTTGCACTAGTATCTTAGATAATAAACATCAACTACCTTTTTTTTTTAAAAAAAAAAATTCCTTCTTAGGTGTATTTTTATATATGTCCGACTTAATTAAATATCGACGAATTTCTTGCTATTTATTCGCCGATTGTTTACCTAGAATATCGATTTTCACTCTGACTCTCACCTTATTTAAAAATAATTTTAATAAAGTTGAACAACTTCTCTCTCAAGTATTAATGATTTTCCCCTCCAGTTTCATATTGAGAAGCAGAATTGATTTAAAAAAAAGTCTAAAAAACTCGTGACCGGTGAGTTTACATCGAATCTTGGGTTCGAGTCCTGATGCCCCTAAAGATCCGTCGTGTTGTGGGACTGATATACGTTAGATCTGTCGAGGCTTCAAGTCCTCTCGCTGACATGGTGGGGAAGTTTGGAGAAGGGAATGCCAGTTAAGATGTCAACCTCGTCACTTGACCGAGGTTCGAAATTACGAGGTCCGTCGCCAATAGCCCTCGTGTTGCTTCTGAGTCCGATGTTAATTAGCAATCGTTCAATCCCTCTCCCAAGTAAAGATAATTAAACACTGATGTTCTCATTTCATAAAAATGTTAATTTTAATGTATATGCAAGGATCGAAAATCCCCTTCCTTAGACGAGAAGTTTTGATCCACCCACGCAAACAGTAGACTGGCTTTTAATTACTTATTTTCCTTTTATGGGGCACTTTCATTTTCACAATAGCTGCTTTAAATTCAATGCTATTAATTTTTACAAAACCCTTTCTACAAGGTTTAATAAACATAGCATATTAAAAATTTCAAAGTAGTCTCTCAGTATGCAAAGTTATTATTAATTGCAAGATTGATAGTAGTTAATTAGAACTAAACATCATGTGATAATTGATTGTGCTGAAAAGGCATTGTTTTAAGATAAGAAAGCCATTAAATTCCTTAAAATCATGTTTCTCAATTTTTATGATAACCATTTAACAAAGTTTGAACAGCGTAAACAGACTTCTATAAATTATTATTTGCTTCCGTGTAATTTTTCTTATCTATGCATCTTCTTATCTGCTATTTTAAGAAAACAGTGTAATTTAATTTTAAAAAAAACGTATATAATACATTATATTATCGATTTACGTACAAAAAAAATAAATCATAAAGTCTTAGTATTAATCAGGCTTGATTAAAATTGTAGACATGCAAATTTTATCATACCATGACATATAAAAGATTGTGCACGGAAGAAGCTGTAAAAAAATACAGACATGTTTTGAGACCGCCATGTTTGAAAAATTATAATTTGGATTGTATTATACGTAACCCATTAATAATACCGAGTCCTCCCGGAAAAGGAGGATCCATCAAGTGCGAACAAATAAATATGCAGTTTATTTTATGGGACAGGTGGAAGCTCAGCGATCCATCATGTCTGCTGCACCTTTGGTCGTAATTGATGGCAACATTCCACTGAAAAGCTTGGACCGTATTTTTCATCTTTGTTCGGAGAATAGAGTTCCGGGTAAGTGGCTGTTAAAATTTATAGTTAACTGAATACATTGTTCTTTTTATCCTAGACTATAAGCGACTATAAGGTTTATCAAATAGAATATATTGTTATACTTGGTGTTCTTAAAGTCTCCGTGTTAATTTGCTGTAAATTATTCGATAAATACAATTTTGTCAAGTGTGTTACGCAATAAGTCACACTGACCCTGTTTGGATGAGGACACTTTGGTAAAATCCTATTTTAACCCACGCCTTGGTGACTCAAAACAAAACAATGCCAAATTACGCCAAAAGTAGGTTTGCATCAAAATAAGTTCTAATAGGATTGCATTGCAAAATTAGAGCATCTGTCATACATTTTGATTTTAATTTGCTTTCTGACGCCTAAGCGGGGACTGATCCTAGCGTCCAACTGATACTTTGAACTATTATTCATATTTCCATATTACAAATTAAAATAAAATCATTATTTCTGCTACAAAAAAAAACTTGATGTTTTTTCGAGTATTTCAGATCGTTATTTAGCTGTCTTTCTTGGATATACTTTTCAAATAAGTGACAGATTTATTTGTATTATAGCTTATTGATTGTATATATTTATTGTTTCTATGTAAGTTTTATATTTCGAATTAGGTCCAAATCATTATCTAATCATCGAATTTGTGTACCATATAATTCCATCGAAGTTCATTCTCTTATATCTATTATTGTATAAATATTGATATAAACAATAATATGGGAGGGATATAATATATGAGCTCAAATTGGAAAACTCTCTTCTTTAAAACCACGAGTCTTGTGCCGACTTTCAAATTTTGCCCAAGCAGTCTGAAATAGTCTTTGATTGGATGACATTCCAATGCACTTGGCTGGTCTTTATAGATTTTTCATGATTTGTCCTATTGTGGAAAAATTATGATATTTGGAGATTTGGGAAGTATACGAAATTTTTTATCTTAGCAAATATGCTAGACACACACGCGCACATACATGTTGGTTAGTTTATTTTCTTGTGGGCAACACAGTCAACATAAACAGAAAAAAAATCAAGTTGCAGCTTTTACAATTTCTCATAAAATTAACGTTGCCATTATCTCCAAATTCAATGAGGTTTTTTTTAATATATATAAAAAAAAATTCATAGAAAGCTTCCCCCCCCCCGAAATCTGATGGGCACATTTTAGCCTCTTTGTTATGTCTGTCCTGATAGTAAAAGAATATTTAAAAAAATTCTCAACATATCTTTCAATAGCGAACACAATTGAGAAATAAAAATTCACACATTATTCTGCGATAATTAATTGGGCTACTCATATAAATTCTCATTCTCACTGTAACAAATCTGCTGAAAAACTCTATATTTTGGATACTTGTCTAAATATCTTTTTTTTATTTAAATCTATAAATAATTACTCATTATGAAGTGCGATATATTTTTATATATAAATATATATAAAAATTGTGCATTAAAAATATTCCGTAAACTTTAATTAATACTGTGTGGAATGTATAAAGTATCTCTCAGAACAAATTCTATTAATATTATTTCTATTAATTTAACATTCTTATGCATAGTATTAAAATGTTTCTTAAATCAAAATGCATTAAAAAAAATTATTCAATATGTCAATCTGCTTTAGTTTACGGAACAAAAGTTTGATTCTAATAATTACTCTATGACACAATATGCAATAACTTAGTCTTATTGGGAAAGCTTAATTTTATTTCGCGTTAGCTTCAATCTTTAGAAGCGTTTTGGATTGGTCCACTACATAATAGACGCGATTTTATGCCCACATACCTTTTCATCTTCAAACACTTTCAAATTACATTTTATCTTTCGCTTAGTAATCCGTGAAGCCCCCCCGTCATATGACATGACTGAATATATATAAGTTTGTTTATTTATTTATTATTATTTACAGTGTTGCTAATTATTGGGAATATGAACATATACTGGTATGTTTATTGTTCTGACGATAAAAATTTTCACTTTTATTACAATCCGCAATATAGTTTGAGTACGATTTCTTTACTTTCTTCATTTCCACTCATTTTTATTTATTTCTTCTTGACTTATAAATATTATTTTGGTATATATATATATACAACCAACTCTTTTTTTATACGGTAGGTACGTTCCTCAGAAAACCGTGCAAAACAAATTCGTGTAAAAAAATACGTGCAACGTATGATAAATTTGGGGATATGTTCCGCAACTGAAAAAAGTCGTGTAAGATAAAAAAAAAAAAAAAAAAAACTTTCCCAAAAAATTGTGAAATATTTTCCCAAAAAACCATACAAAAAAAGTAATAATGAAATCCATATCACATATTTATAAAACAATTCATTTTTATTACAAAAATATTAAAATTAGTATACATTGAAAATTCAATCTATAGGTACATATAACACTTAAAAACTCAAATTGAAATTAGGAATAAAACTACTAACTAATAACTATACATCGCTAATTCATAACAAGCGTGCACGTTTATTACGAACTGGATCAAAAATGCTATCATCAATGTGTCAGATATGCGTAGCACCACTGTCGACTTTGATTCAAATGAAGAATTTCATTCGTTATTAACGGCCTCTGTTGGATTTTTTTTGTCGCTACAAAGTATGGTATTAATGGTGGTGGGATTTTTTTTTTTCTCTCTCTCTTTTTTCTTTGTTTCTTCAGTCGCTTATATAATTCTTGATATCCTGCTACACAAAACTTAAAATTACGTTGAAATTTTAATGCACGCTCTATACCAGGATCATAAGTAAGAAAATGTTCCATACTTGAAGCAAATTTCAAGTCCTCGCGAATTAAAACAACTGTTAATAGCTGAACTTCAGCTTCGTCATTATCGACTTCTTTATTATCATAAAATGTCATAAATTTGATCAAATTATCCTCATCCAAAGGGCTTTCCTAGCATCAATTATTCGATGTCAATAATTTGCATGTTGTTAAAATCATTCGCCACTAATTGAATTTGATAGAGTTAAAATTTCAGAACACACAGCTGATTTTTGTACTACGAAACTTCCACTTTTGACGCATGCTGGCAAAAAAATTTTCCAACAAGTACACTCTATAACAAAAAAAAAAAAAAAAAAAAAAAGACGCACCAAGGAAGAGTTGTTCGATGGAGAAAAAAATCAGCGGATAGGAAAATTATGTACAGAATAGAAAATGATTAAAATTTCAAAAAAAAAATTGAATGATTTATTTCAGAGTTACATAGTTACAAAGTGAAGAGCTCAAGAAGGTGTTGACCCACCTCTAGCCTGGATGGAATCTGCCACAAGACGTGGCATAAAGTGATAAAGCTCCCAGATGGTCTCCTAAGGTATTTATTGCCAATTGTGCTCCAATTGTCGGGCTAGGTCATCAACATTCCCTGGTAAATGCAGTCGCCTTCCCATCATATCCTAGACATGCTCGATTGGAGAGATATCTGGCTGGCCAAGGAAGTGTTTGACAAACTGTAAGACAGTTCATAGTAACACGTGCCTTATATGGTCTGACATTATCTTGTTAAAAAATAAGGTCAGGGTACTGCAAAAGGAACGGTGGCAAAATAGGTCTCAGAATGTCGTCGACGAACCGCTGTGTTGTAAGTGTGCCTCTAATGACGACCAAAAGGGTCCGTCTATCAAGGGAAATGGCACCCCAGACCATAACTCCTGGTTGAGGGCCTGTGTGGCGTGTAGTAATGAAAACAGGATCATCCCGCTGCCCTGGGCGTCTCCAGGCACGTCTTCGATGATCGTCAGGACACAGTTGGAAGTGGGATTCATCGCTAAACTCTATACGTCCCCAATCAGCATTATTCCAACCTGATAGAGGCAAGCACCTCTGTAATCTGGCTCGACAGTGTGCAGGCGTGAATTGCAGGTGGCGTAGCGGTCGGTATGAGCGTAGATTTCGCTCTATCAGCCGTCTGTGAATGGTCATGGTGGACACTTTTGTACGGGTCGTCCATCTGATGGTTGATAACGATGAATCAGGCGATGTGACAGCTGATCTGACAATCATTCTGTCCTCCCGATCTGCTGTGACCCTAGGTCGACCGCTACCATCATGACGCTGAAATCTGCATTGTCCACCCATTCTTGCCAGCATCTTCTAATCGCCACATCGCTTCGACCAATATGAAGAAATATTTTCCGATTTGCCCAACCTTCCTCTTTCAATCTAATGATACGACCTCTTTCAAACTCTGACAGTTGCTCGTAATGAGCTCGAATCCTGCGGCGAGGCATTTTTTTCAATCGTTGAAAGGTATCCTAAATAGCAATGCAAAAGAAAATTTGACTATCAGATGGAAAATCGCTTCTTATATACACCGATGCGCTGTATTTATATACACCGATCCCGCATTTCATTCATTCATTGGACACCAAATTTTAATCATTTGCACATTCGATCCAAATATCTTTGCACACGATATTTCATTACAATCGGGCAACCCCTTCTTGGTGCGTCGTTTGTTGTTTTTGTTGTTATAGAGTGTATTTAAGGTCGTTTGGCGTAACTGTTTGATGACAAAAGAAAAATGTGTAATACAATCCATAATCGTAAACTTTCTCAATGCTTTCACAACAGTCAAATTTCTTTCTTCCATTGAGTCTAAAATATATTGAAGCATTTGCTTTATGTAGTACATTTTAAATGCTGCTATAATACCCTGATCGAATTGCTAAATCAAAGGGGTGGTATTAGGGCTAAAAACAGTATTTGAATATTTAGAAAATTTTGGGAGATATTCGTGTTAGAACAAAAAATTCGTGTAGAAATGTATATTGGGAAACCGTGTTATTTCAAAAGCGTGAAAAGAAAAGTGCGTGCGTGCGTGCATGTGTGTGCGCTTGCGTGCGTGTGTTTTTTGTTTGTTTGTTTGTAAGATAAGGCAATAAAATTATTATTAAAAAACATAAAAGTAACAGAACAATTAATATCCAAAATCAACCAAATAAAATCCAAAATAAAAAAAACACGTTTACAGAACTACGTAAAAAAGATGGATAAAAATTGAATCAAATTTGAAACTAAATGAATAATTTGAATACCCAACAAAACAAAACATGCATAATCAGACTGGGGACTGAATTGTGGGGTTAAACTAGTTCTATGGTACCAACCCTCCCCCAATGCATCTTTTTGGATAAAAATGGATTACTCCAAAATTCAATTTGTAAATTAAAGAAAAGAATCAAGAAGAAAAAATGAAAGGCGAGATATCTCAATTACTAATTTTTTCAAACAAATACAATTGTTTTCCAAACAAATAAAAAAAATAATAATTATCTTCACCTAAAAACTTTCCAATTAAAATTTTTTTAATTAAAAACCATCAATTAAAATATTCAATTAGAAATATTCCATTAAAAATATCCAGTTAAAAATTATCCAATTAAAATTTAAAGTTTTTTCCGAAACAATAAAACTGTATAGTTAAATATTTTTAGTTAAAGATTTAAAACTTTAAAAACAACATACCCGAATCCTTTTTTTTTTTTTATGAAAAATGAATTCAAAACACACAATTGTTAAGTCAAAAATCATATATATATATATATATATATATATTGCCTGATTTTTATGGAGAAATCTGTTGGTCGAATAACCAGCATTTATTCAAAAAGCTAAGAATTTGTGTAACTAAAAAATATTTGAGTTTGCCAATTTTTCGATCATTAAATTTCCCCATAAAATCAGAAGAGATTAAGAAATATATACAAAAAAGTGAGTAATTAATATGTTGTTAATAAGTAAGAAATTAAAAGTGAGTGAATGATGTTTTACATCCGTAAAACCAGTTTAATCCAGCAAATTGATGCTAAGCCTGAATTTTCTATTTGATGGGTGTTCCATTTTTATTCGAATATTTTATTAACATGCTATTTCTTGCATTAGACGGGTTTGATTTGACATGATTTTAATTGAATTTGTAATTTTCGTATGTATCACACTCATTCTTACTCGCCATTTAATTTAAAAGTGATTCTCCCTATCCCCAAAAACCCATAACTTATTTTAATGCATCTCGATGAAAATGTTATAATACAGAAAACGAGAGTACACAAGTAAATAAAAATTTAAAAACTTAACTTCGTGAAATAAATTATCGCTGTTATATTTCAGTGTATTAATTTTGAAACGCTAAGTAGTGACTAATATTTAGTTGAAGAAGTAACAAATAAAATATAAATTTAAATCATAATATTACGGAATGAGATTCTTGGACACGTTATAAAAAATACATCATTCACTTTCGTCTCTCATATTTTAAGTAAAGGTGCAATAAATTCAAAAAAAGCATAATAACATTTGAAAAAAAAAAAAAAAAAAACTGGTTATATAGATATAGCAGTTGTTGGAATGGGAAAAGAGGATAAGAGAAATGATATAGAACACTGATTCGCAATATTTACATTCAGAATTATGTAAACGAATGGGAAAGCTATGTAATAAATTTCCATAGAATGTGCTGACTGTGGATGAAAAATGTATAATAAACTTGACATTTCTCTCTTCTCCTCAATTTTATATTTTATATGAGCTTGACTTATATTTATAAACACCTTCAAAAATAGAGCAATAACTCTTGGACTTCTGTGGTTCTTATATTACCTAATAATGCGTATGAAACTGCTTATTTCAAAGATTC
>BMAW01114903.1:473849-545319 GCA_019974015.1 Nephila pilipes | reverse complement strand
AGAAAAAATTTGACTCTCTTCACTTACTCAAAAACTGAGTGTTGGAGCCTTTTAGAGCTTTGATAAAACAACTGTTTAAAGTTAGAGGATGTTGCATCAGAATATCATGAGGGATTTAAAAAAAAACTATTAAATAAATGGTGTGATATCCTTTTAAAAAAGGGTTGAAATTTTAGTTGAGTGTGTATGAAGACCAATTAATCATGCAGATGATCATATTGAATAAGATACATCAATATTAATTATTTATATTGTTATAATTTACTTTAAATACTTACCTCGTAATTATTACAAAGATATATTTTAACACAAGACTTATTTGTATAATGTAGGAAATGCTTTCGGAAAAAGAAAAACCTAATTCATTCAATTTCTTTAGGCTGTCTCAATAGTTGAAATTTATAAAACATTTGAATATAATTTCTGTTGATATACATAAATAATGAACAGAAATCGCTGTAAAAAATCAGGTCGTATTATTTGACTCGAGCATCATTTAAGCTTTCGATTTAATAGCAATCCAAAAAGAAATTATACTACGCTCAACAACAAAAAAAAAAGCTATTAATTTTCTTTTTGGATGAAACATAAAACAAAGCACCTTGAAATGGTGTTTTGTATATATACATCAATATAAGTATATTCATGTTCATTGTGATTATATATAAATTGTTTCTTTTATATTAGCAAAAGGCTTCCTTTTTCCATTAAAAACCTTTTGTTAAATTCTGCAATTCATACATTCCCTGTATAAAATTAACAATATGGCAGAATCTACAATTCTTACCATTTCAATTTGTGAATTTTCAACTTTAAAAAAAAGACTTGTTAAACATTAGGTATAACTCAGTTTTTTATTTCAAATAATCAAAACCATAATACTGGCAATATGTAATTAAATCAATTTATAAAAACTTTCTTATTTTATTAAATTAAATTTTGAATTAACATTTAAGAGTACAAACTGATAAAATATAACTGATTTACTTTACAAAAACCAATTTGACTCGCTTATGGGGAAAAAAATGTAAGAATATGCATGTAAATAACAATAATAATTACATTTAGATAAGTGATATACATTTGATAGGATATTTTTTGTTGTTTACGAAATGTTAACAATGAATTGAGTGGGAAAAAGACGCGTGTATAACTAGAAAGTGGCTAAAATTCATTATCTGATCTAGGATTCGAGTACAAGATGCATTTAATTTTCAAACAGTTGGAAATTTAATACAACCCCCCCCCTATACTACCTTTTGTAAAACGTGTTTTCAATCGATTCGTGTAGCATATTGTTTGTTATTCATATTGGCCAAATAATATAAATAAATTTTAAGAAAAAATTTCAACATGAATAAAAATAGCTAAAAACTTATTTTTGAAGCGAAAGCGCATCTCAAATCCAATATTTTACGTATTCCTTATGAAAGGAAATTTAATAGTTTGATAGCTGTCCTTAAAACCATCACATGTCCGATACAGTAATCATCAAAACAAGTTAAAGATTAAAATGAAAGAATATCTTTAAATATTTATTAACAGTACATTTAAAATTGAGTAATTGAGCTTCGTGTTTTGTAAGAAACATAAAATTTACTACATAAACAAGCTTTTCAAATTATTACTTTTTTTAACGCTTTTGATTCTAAATCGTATTATTTATCATTGCTTCTATTAAAATAAATATACAAAGATTGATACATCAGTTTATTCCTTTATTTGAAATATACCTGCAACTTGTATTAAAATTTATGATTAAAAAAAAGTGCTAATTTTGGTGAGTAATCCAATATCCGTAATTTTCAGTATCCAAGTGTTCGGTGCGATGAGGTTCACATCCAGAGAAGAAATGAAATATTTGGCATCGTATTCAAAAGAGTCGCCGATATTGGCGAGAGTTATTTTTGGCTATGTAACCCTGTAAACTGCTATCCCCTCGTTGTTTCCCCTCTTTCCTCGCGAGCAATCGCCCTCTCTTTAACGAGTTCCCGGTTGTAGCAATGCACATAATTCGAAGATATTTACGCTCTCGGAGCTCATTTGGGTATATAGCATGTACGTATTCTTCACTGAATTTGGTGGCATAGACAAATTTGAAATGAAATATTCTCAGTTCAACAATTAGTAGAAAATAGTGTTAATTATCGTGTATGTCTTTTGCATGACATTTAAAGCAATCAGGTTTTGCAAATCTACTCTAATGCAGATTTTTTGGGTTGGAGTGCATCTGAAATATATTATGCTATGGAAAATGAAATGGGTAAAATCGAAGATTGAGGGATCCCCTTGGCGATTTTTTTTGAAATCGCGCCAAAGCGGGTTTTTCAAACCCGGAGCTTCCGAAAAAGAGAATAAAAGATTGCGTCGTGCCTGGCAATTTATCGCCCAAAAAAAGTTAAAGCGCGCCAGGCCCCCTCAAACTTCGAATCAACGGAAAAAAAACAATAATCTAGCAAATATGTTTAAAAAAACCTGGAAATTAAAAAAGCAGAAAACTAAAACACACATGAAATCAATCAACAATAAAGAACAGTGAAATAAAAATAATATAACATCACAATATCAAGAAAATAAGACTAAGCTTCAGTATCAAAATGATCAACCACGTATCTATACAACCGATCAGCATCAAACCTCTTTTGACTGTAATTGGGCTTGGCTCAATAACAAACCGTATGGTTAACTTGGCGATCTACAAAAAGGGGCCAGAAATATTGTACTAGCAACCATTGTATCGTTGCCACGCAAAAAAGTGAGCATTACACGTCCTAAATCGTTCCTAAAACCTGTAAAAATTAGAAATCAATGTCAATCACCCTCCAAATGAGAGTGCTTTCTACGACTCTCACTTACTAATGCCTCAACAGGAGCCCCAATCGTATTCCACTCTGTCTTTAACGCCATATCAATGGAGCTCATGGAATTAGTACATTTCACTTCGTTGTCTTATTTTATTCTAAGAAAATATTCCATTTGAAGAAAAAATAAATTTTAAATGATATTAATTGGAATTACATTTGTTTAATAATTTTGTCTAATTTGTAATTTTCAGCAACACTTTTCTGATGAATTCTACCAATTAATGGATGAAAAAATATTTTTTGTTTTTTGTTTTTTAATTGTAAATTTTCCTAGAAATTTAGAAGGAGAAAGAAGTAATTAATATCAAAAAATTAAATTTTCTTGTTTTATTAGCATTAAATTTAGGAGAAAAAATTTGCACTAGCTACTATATACTTACTAAGGCAAACAAAAATTAATTGGAATTGAGGTTTTGACAGCTGTGTGATGTGGTCAATGAGAAACTAATGTAACATATTGTCCCGGATAGCTTGACGTTACTATGTAGTGATCAGTTTTCCTCTGTTTATTATAAAATGGGAAACACAGACACAAAATTAAATTTTCGTAAAGCTGTTATTCAATTGACTACCAAGACACAGGTATGTTTGAAAAACAAATTTTAAATGAAATATGTTTATTTATTTAAAAATATTGTTGAGTAAGAAATGTATTTATAAGCTTTAAACATTATAAATGAAACGATCCCAAGAATTTTAATATCAAAAGCTTATTTCGTATTTTTAACTATTTATTTTGCAATGTAAACCTGTCTGAATGGTATAGATGAATTATATATTTACCTTTATATTTGATTGAATATTATAATCTGTTTTTGTCCCATCGATATCTGTATTGGATACAATATGAATTAAAATTGGCGTAAAATCAACTGCAATTTTGAAAATAATATTTTGATTAAATATTACATTCAAAATATTACATTCGAAAATTCCACATACTCCTGAACATGATTGTAAAAAAAATTGTATAGTCTAATTATTCAAATTTATTTCTTGTATACTCATTTGTGATAATTGCTTAATTCTGTAGGTAGGGCTTTTTTTTAAAACATTTTAAAAAATGTAGAAATTTATCTTCTATCAAATTTTTCTGAATTATACTCATGTTAAATTATATGTAATTTTTCTCAGCAATTTTTAAATATATTATATAAGGAGATATATTAAAGTTCTTATTACCAAAATTTTTTCTGGTAGATTTGACTCACAAATTAATTGATCTTGTTTTTAAAGCATATACATCATTTTTAAATGAATGGGAGATATATTTTATTTAAATGTATGGATACTTTGATATACAAAAAGGCTTTAACCTCTTTTCATCCAAATTTGGTAGTTTGTATCATTCAGCATGTTATCAGAAGTAAAATCAAATGCACCACTGAGCTTTACAAAGTTAATTTGCAATTAAAAAATAGCTGTTGTGTACTTTTGCTTTATTAGCTATGTAAATAAAACTTTTCTTCAATGTTTTTCATAAATTCGTTCATTTGATTTGTTTGTTGAATTTGATTTTCATATGCTTTAAAAAATTTGTTTAAATGTAAATTGTGAATATTTTTCATCTGATTGATTTAATGTCTAAAAATTAATATAATTTTATTGAATAATTATAATGCAGTGAATGTAAAGGAAGTACTATGGAGGAGGAGCCAAACCATGAAATTTGTGTTTTTATGCAAAATCAGTTTTTTACACCATATTTGAAATTTTAACATTTTACATTGTTTTTGCCAATCATAGTTTTTTTTGACTGTTTGATTTTAATGTTGTTTAAAATAGAAATGTCCTTAAGGTAACTTCAACACATGTTTGGTATAGCTTAGCCAGATTTGGCTCATGTATACAAATGCATACTCTCTCACTCATTGCATATCATATGAATGAGACATTTTCTCTTATTAATCTATGCAACATTCATATATATTTTTATCAAATTTCTCATCTAACTTTATATGTATATATAATGTAACTAAATTTATGAATGATAGAATTACTACGAATTATAGAATAGTACTTTACTATGAATTATAGAATGGGAAAAATGAGAAAGTTAAATTATTTTTAAGTATCATTACACATACATTTCAGTATGTAGTTTATTTGTCATAGCTTATTCATACACTTGTATTTAATAGTGTTCATTATTATAGATTGATATTGCAATCTCGCAAATTGTATTTCTTCATTTACAACAAATATTTTTATAGAACTTTAAAATTATTTTTTTTATAATTATTTAAATTTAGTCTTAAAATATCAAAATTTATTTCTATTACCTTATAAAATTTTGTGTTCTTTTGAAACATTGCAGCAGTATGACTATTTGAAAATAACTTATCATTCAATATAAATATTTTGTCCTTATTTTTACTCATCTTGGATATATATATATATTTATAAACTTGTCTGAAAAATGCAAATTTTTCTATATTTCATGTAGTAATTTGTTGATTAAATATTAAAGATACACATATAACAGATCTTCAGTCTAGCTTTCTTTTTATCATAATAAAAGTAATAAAAAGTATTTGTACATCTTTTTTTTTTCTCATCAAAACCATATATATGGTTATAGTAGTGTACTGTTGGTGTATTTTGTAAGTAACTTTTAATTACAATATAATTTTATAGCCCATTGAAGCTAAAGATGATGTTTTTTGGGATCAGTTTTGGTCAGAGAGTGTTCAAAGTGCTCAAGATGTTTTCACACTTATTCCTGCAGCTGAAATACGAGCTCTGCGAGAGGAGTCTCCTTCAAACTTAGCTACACTATGTTACAAAGCTGTTGAAAAGCTTGTTGCTGCTGCTGATAGTTTGTGTAATACCCATGTTCAGCAACAAACGGGTAACGTTTGACTTTTTTTTTAGTTATTCTATATTGGACATATTTTATAAATATCTTAAATTGAAGCATGTGAATATACTTTTGATTGTTGTCATAATCTTTTAAAGTATTCAAAAATCCCTTATATTCCTTTCAAATTTTTTAAAATTTTGTAAAATTAATGAATAAAAAGTTAAAAGATAAATTCGAGTGTTGGTAACTAGGAATTTTAGTGTATAATATGTAATTTTTTTTGCTTCAATTTCTTTTAAACATTTTATTTTTTGCACCCTTTGAATTTTTGTTATTTATGTAGTTTTGAAATATATTGTTAAAACAAGTAGACAAATTACTTTTTTTGGATTTACGATACATTTTTTCAGTTATATTATTATAATAATAAATATTTCTGATAATTTTTTTTGAATTGAAATAAAGTAACAAAAAGTATAAAAATTAAATTTTTCATTATACTGATAATTTTTAAACATTGTTTTACATTAGTTTTATCCAAAGTGAAAAAATTTTTTTCCTTCATAATCAACGTTTAATTAAGTTTAATATTTAGTTATTTTTCATTACAACCATATGACTTCTCACCTTTCTTGTTTTGGTGAATTTTTGACTCTTTTCTCTGGAAAATCATTGCAGTTTTAGCCATCTCTGAACCATTTTACAATCAGGATCATACACTACGATGAACCTCTCTCAGTCGCAGCTAAACACAGACTAAACAAAAATGCCTGTTTCATGTTTTCCAACTTAATAGTACATGTTCCAATAGTGAAAAACTATTAAGGTCCATATACTAGGTTACTTTGAGCAAACAATCTGCATGATTTCTTTTTCTTTTTTTTTTTTAATTCAGTATAATCTTATAACTAAGCTTCTTTTAATTACTCCTAATTTTAAGACTTTTATTACTTTATTTTTATTTAATTTTGATGAAACATTTGATATTTTTTGAATGCTAATATTGTTCAAAAACATTAAAGATAGTTCACAATTATTTTTTTACATTTCATTGAATAAGATGACTGATAATTAAAAGTTACAAATTATTACATGACAGGTTGATGGTGCAAAATTTTAAATCATACTTCTTATCCAAATATTTCCTAAACTATTAGAGATAATTGGAATAAATTGTGGATTTAAGCATTTTCAAGACATGTAAAATCCAAAGATAAAAAATTTTGATATCATACAATTGACTTTTTTTTAATTGCATTTTAATAATTCATATTTTTTGCAATAATACCACATTTTATGTATTTTTGTATTTTTAGAATTGAAAAATATGTATTGATAAGTATAAGCATTTTTGGAAAAGGTACAATAGCAAATTTTATATAATGTCTGAAACACTTATTTAACATTATGGGACATTGTTTAACATTTTTAAAAATCTCCTTATTTCAGAAAATGGTGAATAAAATTGTATCAAATTTAATTAATTGAATCATGAGAATACAGTTAACTGAAAAAACAATCCAGTATCTCTATTAGGATTAAAAAAAAAATTTTTTTTTAGAATTTAATCATGTCAGTTGTTAATTTATTATCATAATTTTTTTTTGTTTCCTTTGCAACAATAGTGAAATCAGTTTTGTTTGAGTTATATGAGAGTTAAAAGTTACCTAGTGTCACCTCTTCCCCTTGTGTTGTTTGAAGATTTTACAATAATAGTCGGATCTTTTTCTTTGCACTAATTGTATAACCTCACATTAAGTTTCATTAAAAATTCTTCTGGTTTTTTTCAATTAAAATATATCACAAATATTTATGTTATCTTTTAAACTAATTATTTTTAATTATTTGTTTTTTAGCTCTTAATTGTGTTAGGCTGTTGACTAGAATATTACCCTATATTTTTGAAGAATCAGATTGGAGAGGATTTTTTTGGTCTAGTTTACCTGGCAAATCTGGAGATGAAACAGACAGTGAAGTTAGTTTTCTTCATGCATTATTTTTGTATTTTGACATAAATAATGTAGTTAGATTTAGCATGTATATATGTAATTCTGATGTGCATTTTTTTTGTCAGTATTGTTTCTAGGACTCGATGTAGTTTATGCATATTTCTTTCCCACATAAGTTTGATTTTTTTAAAATTTTGCTTTCATAATATATAATGTTTTAAAAATATTTTTAAAGTTATGTGAAGTAATTTATATATTGTATTCATTTTAAAATGTTGCATAGAAAGTTAACTGTCAATTATGATAATATAAATTTTAGAATATTGTTAAAAAAAAGACACCAGAATTGAATTAATTTCTCAATTATAATATATGTACATTTCATGAAAATAAAAGATATGGTACATATTTAAATCAATTAACCATTAAAGTTGGGGCAACTCACCAAAATTTACACTAATAATTTCCAATCCAATTGCTCTAAACAATTATTGTTTGGCAATATTTTTCTAATTTGCAAAATTGGTGCATTAAAATTTACATATTCTGAAGATCCCCACTGTGATTTTCATTAATTGAGTAGACAATTGGTTCTAATTATTCTGCTCTTATTTTTTTTTTTTTCAAATATCCTTTATTATCAAATTAGCATTTTTGAAGTAGCATTTATGACTGACTGACATAATATTAAATATTGACTAAATTAGTATAAATGTAGTGTTTTTAATATATTTAACAGAAAAAAAAATTATTTCAATTGTCTTTAGATTGTCAGAATTTATAATTTTTTTAAAAATAAATATCTTCATCTTGCAGCTGTTTGAGAGATAGTGCTGTATAGTTTTCGAAAGAGTTAAAAAAAATTCATATAATAACTTGAAAATAAAAAAAAAAGTAAAATAATCTTCCATATGTGTGGCAAACAAATTCATGCATATGGTTTTAAGAAGAACTATTATTATATTGGTCTTTGGATGATTTCTCTATTTGTTAAATCAGATTTGATTTTTGACACAAAAGGAATAAGGAACTTTGATTTTTTTTTTCTCTTTGTAGATTTGACTATTATAGATTAAAAATGAAAGTTGTGTTATTCTCTTAGTGTTTGATTTATATTTTCAATTTTCAGTGTCAAATGGGCAATTATCATAATAATGATGATGGATTTTTAAATAAGAAAATGAATAAGCATTTAAAGAACTCACAAAAAAAGTAAATTTGATGACCTCCAAATTAATAGCCTGGAGTTTGAAAATTGAGAATCTACCTGTTTATTTTTGAACATAGCCATATTATCTTTAATATTTCTATAAGGTTTCCTGTTATTTTTTATGTTCAAACATATTGGCATAATTTTTGAATTAAAACATTGAGCATCACAGAATTTATGACTCATATACCTTTAAATGTTCCCTATTTAACTGCATAACAGATATCTTTATAGTGTTTACCTTGAACTTTCAAACATACTTGCTCTTGCTATTCTATATTTTAAAAAGAGAAGTGGAAAGACATAATCATCATAGAAACTCTGATGTGGTCACTCCATCCATTTTCTGTATCCTGCCTTTCAAAATAGGGAATTATATATGGTTTCTTTAAATACAAAAATTTATATATGAATTAGAGAAATTTAATAGCTATAATTGTAATTTATTTAGGAAAGATATGAATAAAAAGTACAATTATTTTTAAGAGAAAATAAATCAAAAATAGCAAAAGTTATGTTTCTTAATAGTATATATAAAAATTTAATAAACAAATTTTTGCCTCTGATTTCATTTTATTTCTTTAAATAAGTGCAGTGAAATTTCATATGGGAAATAAATATATCTAATAAATTCAATACAGAGTTTTAAATAAGTTATTAAGCAAAATCTTATATTTTATTAAAGCTTTTTTCAGCGGTAAAATAAAATACTCTTTGAAAAATTCTTCAAAAGGTTTTCTGTTATAATCTCTCTGAATAAATGTTATAAAGATGAAACAATATATATTTTTAAAGAAATGTTTATATAAAAGTTGTATTCAATCCTCTCCCCCCTCATTTTTAGTGGATATTTGTTTATTTTAATTGCAACAAATTAATTTAAACAATATTTTTTAGGGAGAAAATATGCCATTATCTCAATCCTTGATTAGTGCTCTTTGTGTAAGATTTTTAATTATATATTCTTTTGAAAAGTTTTAAATACCTTGTTTTATCTGTTTGCCATATGCTTCTAAACATTAAAAAATTAATATTTTTTCTTTTTTGCAGAAATAAACATTTTAGAGTAATAATTGATTAATCATCAAACATGTTTAATTTTGTTTTACATTTTTTAAAATTATTTTGTATTTTAAGTGCGTATTGTGATGTTTAATGATCTATAACATCATAAATTTGAAATGTTTAATATTTTTAAAAATTATTAAATTGAATTTTATATTAGTTTATAACCTTCTTTAGTTTTAAATTCAATTTTATATCTTAGGACCTGCTGTTTTGTCCAGATTTTACTGTTTCTGCAGGGAAAAAATCAGGACCTGTAAGTGGTTAATTACCTAAGTATTATTATGTATTAGTTATTTGAAATAATGAGTGTTTTTTAATTCTTTGAAATTAATAGATGCATTCCAATTTATATATGTATTAGGATCAAGGGAAATAATATTGATCAACAAAGATTTTGTTACAGAAAAATTCTTAATTACAGCACATTTTTAATTTAATTTTAGTGTTGTTCTTTCATGAAGTTCTATTTTTAATGTATATATATATATATATATATATATATATATATATATATATATACACACACACACACATGTTTAATCACAAAACTGTCAATCATCATTATTTTTAAATGAGTGGAATAAGGAAAAAAAATGAAAGTTTTTTTGAAGGATTCAAATGATAAAGAGAAATATATATTTTATGAACTAAAATATGAGCTTAAATTTCTGTTATATATAGGGGAACTGATTTATCTCTGCCTTGCATCTGATTATATTTAATGAACTCTTGTTAAGATCATTAATTGGAAAGATAGATCTTTTGATTGTTTTAAAAATAATTTTCCCCCTTCGTTTAATTCAGTTAAATTAATAATCTTTGTCAACTTTATTTCTCCGATATAAATGGTAAATGGTTGTACATTAATCATAGATGAATTCTTTGCATATAAAAAGGATTGTAAAATTGTTTGGATTAATAGATGGCAGGAGACAAAAAAAAAAAAAAAAAAAAAGAAACAATACAGCAAAATAAGTTCTGTGTAAAGTTTTGCAAAGTACAGATCTAGCCACCCAAGGTGCACTTTTTTTATAGTTATTATTAAATTACTCCATTAAATAAAAGAATTGAAAGAAAACAATGAAATATCAAGAAATGGACAATAGTAAACTTTTTTAATATTAAAATTAAAGCAAACAATAAATTATTAAATTGAATATTATATAATCTACATGTAATTGAAATCAAAGCTAATGATAAATGATTAAATTGATTATATTAAAGCTAAATATGATTAAAATCGAAGCTAACGATAAAAAAAATTGAAAAGTGATCTGGTACACCAACATGCCACACCTAAAATTATATCACCTTGAGTGGCTAATTGAATTTATGGAAAACAAGTGAATATTGGGGTCATTATATTTATATATATATATACACACACTGATATCTGGCACTATGTTATTAAGAACGATTCAGTGTCTTTTGTAATTACTCAAAATACTGTTAGGGTTTTATGAAAAATATTTTATTGATTACTGTGAATTATATATATTATGAATAATATTAACCGTTAGTTCAACATTAATGGAACAGTCTGAATACATGGCTGAAAAGATTTTTTATTCTAATTGACTGTAGTCAGGCTTCAGCCATCAAGGCCAAAATGAAACACCATAAAAATCTCAGATGATCATTGGAGAGGAGTGTAAGAGCAAGAGCTGTAAGAACAAGAAAGGGCGTTTTATCATGTTTTTGGTTATATAGCAGAAATTTTTCACAATAAACGTCATAGAACATGTGGGAAGAATTGGGGGATTTCAAGAGAATTTAAGTGCAGACATAAAATCTGGTAGGACCATCCCTACAGGTCTGAAGTTGTGAGATCTGCGTATTCTGCAAATTTTCAAGAAGGCGTGATTGCATAAATTATGTTAACAAGGAATGGTATCAGGAAATAAGAATGGATGTTTTACTTTTAAATAAGAGAATGGGAAAAATTAGGAAAAATAATTATTATTTTGAGAAATTCTAATATAAATTAAAGTTAAATTATTACAACTTCCCCCTTTCTGCAAGACACAGTTATACTTTTGGCCCTAACACATAACTTTTATCTTACAGGGATATCTAAGTAAAGTATTAAATTTAAATTTTAAATTAGAGTTATATTTAAAAATGTTACACCTAAAGAATTCATATTTAAAAATTAAGATCTAAACATTTTATGTCCTAAAAATCCCTTCATCCTCATAGAATGCATAAACAATTTCAATGAAATAATCAAAATCTAAAGAACTAAATAAAAAGGTAACTTTGTGTGTTGTGTATATTATATTATGCTTAAAATCTAAAATCAATTTCTCAGTAATAAGTTTGCTAACTTGAATTCTTGAATCTGTAAAAAAAATATACATAAATTACAAAGATGTGTGGGTGGCATTTTGTAAATCAAATGTAGTACTGAAACAAAAATAATATTTCAAGTTGATTAATTTGAAATTTTTCAATTCAATTGCATTTTGATCCATAACACTCAAACACAACAAGAAATGTAATGCCATGTTAACCAGACTCATAAATTTTGAATTGCAGTGGTGTGTGAACCCTGAAAAATTAAAGAATGGTGGGGTGAACCACACACATACATATATATAAAAGAATAGTGCTGCAATGAATCACTTTGCCTTGATT
Organism: Nephila pilipes; assembly: GCA_019974015.1. Lineage (NCBI taxonomy): Eukaryota > Metazoa > Arthropoda > Arachnida > Araneae > Nephilidae > Nephila > Nephila pilipes. Next base: position 532,788 of record BMAW01114903.1, on the reverse strand, counting down.
TTGGCTCATGAGACAAAAACAATTTCCATTGACAGGAGACACTGATGACAAGACACTGGCACAGTATAAGAAACATAGTTTATATTTTCCCACATGCTTCACTGGGTTGAGGAATGAACATGTAAAAATTTTAATCTGTTTTTCCATGGTATAGAAATGGTAATGCAAGTTTTTAAAATTGGGTTTACAAATTCTATTAATTAAATTTTAAAATATATGTACAGAAGTATGTTTGTATTATTATTTTCTTATTGTCTTAGCCTACAACAATTTCTTAACCAAATCCTTTTACCAAATTAGCTGAAAAAATGTGATTTGTTGACAAAACTGTGCCACTCTTGTTTACATATCAAGCAGGAAAAGCTAACCTTATTTTATTTAATTATTATTTATCATTTAAATTAATGATCCACCTTCCTTTAAAATTAAGACTTTCATCTGTAGAAATCATTAAAACTAGACATATATTCCTTTAAATACAAAACATCTTCTAAACTTAAATTGTATAACTGACCATTAAACATTCCAAATTTTTTTCTTTTTCTTTCATTACGTAAAACACATTGTTGACTTTCATTTTAAAACCAAATAATATTCATTTCAAAAAGTATATAACATTTCTTATTTGGATATAAAATATTCATTCAAATAAATATATTCTTCCACATTTCTCAATTAAGTAATGTAAAACAACATGTTTCATTCAAATCAAAAGTATATAAAATCCTAAATGTTTCTCAATAGTTATCTATTTCAAAGCACTGTTAGTATTCATTTCAAAACTAAAAAAAGATTATTTCAAATCAAAGCAAAATATTCATTCAAATTTAAAGTAAGTAAAATAAAAAATATTTACCTTGTAACAATAAAATTTCAATTTATATTTTCAAAAAATGTTTCACTAAAAATATTCTGAAATATTAAATATAAGCAAACTATTTTTTTGTTTTACCACATGTAAAATAAAATGTTATTTTTCACATATAGCATAAATCCAAAAAAGCAATTCAGAATTAACTTCAAAATTATTTCACTTATGTATCATAAAATATTTTTTTTTATACTTAATAACTTTTGGAAACCACGCAATTTTATAGCAGAATAATCCAAAAACTTGATGTAATATGCACAACACATGATGTAATATTTTTCAAAACTTTTAATTTAAATTTTAAAATATGTTAACTTTTTAATTTCATAACAATTAAGAATCAAAATTAATCTAATAACTATTTTAATTAAACATTAAGCAATGTTATTATCACAATTATCATCTTAAATCAATGTACCAACTTTCAAAATTTGTAATTATACTTTCATAAAATAATTCACACATTATCATATTTCTTGTTTATTAATTTTGTTTATTTTGTATTATAATTGTAAGATTTCAATATCTTTAGTCAAAAAATGTTGTATTAAAGAATTCTGAAATATTATTGCAATATGCAAACTTTTTATTTTACTATATACATCAAAATAAAATATTATTTTTCACTAGAATTTTAAACTAGAATGAATTTAAAAAATAGCATAAGTGCAAAATGTAATATGTTTCTGGGGTTATTTGTTAAAAAAAGAAAGATGTATGGAAAACTTAGCTACAGGACCAAAGATGAGACAAGATGAACAAATGTATAGTTGATAGAGTTCCAGGAACAAGTAATAGGATCTTGAAGTTTGACGAGTTTAATCCACAGGAATTGCTAATTGGGTTCTGCACTACATTTTCCGCATTTTTCAAGTTTTTTTATGAATGAAGACAGTTAAGCACACACGCAGCATCAATTTTGTAGTGAGTTCCAATGTATTTTGTCATTGCCTGGAGAGAGAGATCATCCACCATGCAAATGGCTGTAGTAAACAATCCAAAAATTTCCTGGAATGATGATTGAAAATCCATCCGCTCTTTTTTTTTTTTTTTTTTTTTTTTTTATCAAAGTTTGCAGTCCTTACATAAGTTGAAGGCCACTCTCTCTTTTTATAATGTTATGCTTTTCTTTTAAATATTTAAATAGTGCTATTTAATTAAGTTTTAAAAAAGTGGAAGCCAATTTTATTTTTAATTAATTATTTTATTGTAGCTGAGAGAGAGACCATTTCCATATGTTAAGAGGTACAACTCCACCTTTGGATAAAAAGTAACAAATCAGTAAGAGCTTAAGGTTAGGGGAGAGTATGTTTTTCTTCACTGTGCAACAAGCTATATAACACGATTTTTCACAATAAATGTCATAGAACATGTGGGATGAATGGAGGGAATTAAAGTGCAGACATAAAGCCTGGTCCTTATAGATCTGAAGCTGTGGGATCAGCATGGTTATCAAATATTTAAGAACGTGTGACTGCATAAATTAAAGTTAACAAGGAATGGCATCAGGAAATAAGAATGAATGCTTTACTTTTAAATCAGAGAATGGGAAAAATTAGGAAATCAAATTATTATTATGAGAAACTAATATGAATTAAAGTTAAATAATTACATATATATAGGTTTTTTTTTCATTTGCTAGAAATATTTATTACATTAAAATAAAAAATGCATTTCATACGTTTTCTAACATTTTGCCAATATTTTGTGATACGATTTTTCAATAAGTAAGGTCAATATTTAAAAATTTATTGTAGGACAATCCTGAAGACCTGCAATCAATTGATAGCTGTGAATATATATGGGAAGCTGGAGTTGGGTTTGCTCATACTCCAAGCCATGTTCCACAACATGATTATAATAGAACTGAAATTTTAAAACTTTTGTTAGCTTGTTTCAGTCAGACTATGTACATGCCTGCCTCTGGTAAGGTTTAAAAACTTTATTTATGCAGATATATTTCTTTAGAAATTAGCATATGTTAGGTAATGTTTATAATTTTTTTTTTCTTGTCTTATAGAAGTTCATCTTAATCCAAATAAATGGATTCAATATTTTACATCAGCAGATAATAGGTAAGGTACTTTTGTTATATTGAATATTTAATAAGTTATCTGTATTAAAAGTAATTTTTATAATTATTGGTTCCTGAACTTCATGAATTCTCTACATATTATATATATATATATATATATATATATATATGTATGTATTTGGGGATAATTAAATTATAAGTTAACCAAAATTCTACTTTCCATTTAATCTTTGTTTTCCTTGCTTGCATATTCACACATAACGTTCGACAGTTAATATTTCCTCAGGAAAGGTCACCAACTTAACATTTTAATCCTATTTCATTTTCTTTTATAATCATAGTCCAAACTATTTCATGTGTTACCCTCTTATTGAAATATAAAGTAAAAGATGCTGAATTAGCAAGAATGTAAATGACTATGCAACCCAATCCAAAATTAAATCAATAGGATAGTTAGCACTGCTGAGTGAACCTGTATAGGCTCCCTGATCAGAACTGAAGGAATGGAAAACTTTAACATCTGAAAGTCTACTTGCTTCTTCTGAAATATCACACACACACACACACAGAGGGACAGATCTCCCATTAGGCTGAAGCCTAGGGCCCCAAAGAGGAAAATGCCTTGCACCGAACTAATGCTCACCTATGTGTAATTTCCTTTCACTCTTACTAGCACACTCAGCCATATTTATGTAGCAAACCAGTGTTAAAATTCAGCAAAAAGAGAATTGTTACTTAAGACTTGACCAAATGTCAAATACACAACTAATGAACTAATAATACACAATATACTTTAAAAAAACTAATCCTGAGCATTACTGCACATTCCACTGGAATCTGAATCAGGTTGCAATAAAAACAAAAGAAACCAGCATTGTCGACTTAATGCCGTTTTCACCTCAAATAAATTCAAATCACTAGATAGCAAGTAGTAGGATCCAACCTTAATACAAAATACAATTAAGTAGATTTCATTGGGATCTTGGTAATTTCCCAATATATTTGCAAGTGGCTAGTTATTCCAAAAGATTTTTTATTTAATTAGTTATTCTTGATCTTTGAACATGCAAATGAAAAAACAAAGTAAAGTTAAATATTTCGCTGTTCATCTGAAGTTGCCTTAATTCAGATGAGTAAGGAAATTGTATTTATCGAAAGGGACTGTGGATATTATATTATTAAAGCATAACCATAACTAGCTAAATATAGGTCCACATACAGTAAAGTATATTTGTAATCGTAAAATAGTGGATATATTAAATAAAAATAAAAATGGGAATTAAAAAAAAAAGCACTTAGACCTGAGCTCACATTGATTTTTATTTTTTCGATTCACAAATGACTTTTGAATCTGTTTTCCCTATAAAACAAGAAATATTACAAATAAAAATATATTATAATTTTAAAAATGAGGTTTAATTTTTGGGATAATTTTCCTTCAAAATTCCTTTATATAACTGCTATCCACAATTCATATTTACCTTGTCCCATGTAAAAAAAAAATACTCTTTCTAATTGTACAATAAAAATGGGGGTTAACAATAAAAAAAACTATGGCATCATTTCTATTTCTTAAGATAACCTGTATGTTTCAGTCTTGCGTAAAAAATTCTTTAACTAAAAGTAAAAATTGATATTGCAGAGTGTTTTTTTTTCTTCCCAAACTTCCATTTTAATTTTTATTGTATTTAACTGCTTCTTTTATGAGTGCACTGCATATAAATATAAAGGCATTGTGAACTTTTGGGAATAAAAGCTGTTAAAATTGACATTTTTGTTGTTGATGTTTAAAATTTTATTTTAAAAGTTTATAAATGTAACATAACATAACTAAATACAAACATAAATATGTCCAAAAAAATATTTAAATGGCAGTCAAAAATGAAAAATAAAAACATAGCGTCACAGAACTATCAAAATGTTAAATGCCAGCTTTTGCCAATCTTAAGCTGTTAGATCAACCAGCATTTTCCAATCAAAAGCTGTTGGAGTCTGTGAATCATCCAAGGAAATTACAGGTTCAGAAGAGGTAAATGTAACCAATGGTGTAGAAGTTTTTGAAGAGCATATACAGGGTGATTAGATTTAAAGTTTCAAAACGCTGTAAAAAAAAAAAAAAAAAAAACACGACTGATCAGAATGACGTCAAATTTGAACGGATTATTATTGAAGAAGGGGGGATATGGCTTAAGAAAAAAAAAATAGTTCTAAATTTTAGTAACAGATGGTGCTGAAAGCACCATAATATATAAATAAAAATACCTGTCATGCGTATGACTAATTTCAGTTGTTATAAAAACGCCGGATGCAAAGTCTTTCCTCGTTTTGTATCTGAGACATGAGCATTGACTGTCCCACTGAAGGACTGAACTCTGCTTGTAAAGCTTTTTTAAAAGAACAATGACTGTGTACCAGTAGCTCTTCAGAAGTTCCAGACACTCAAGGATATTAAAAAAGGTATTGGACCGTTGAAGACTGTTACGACAATCGTTGAAGAAGTGTCAACAGCAGTGCAAGAGGAATTGAACGATAGTGTTCAACCATACAGTGCACAGGAAATTGCCTGAACATTGGACAGGTCTGTGAGCATGGTGCATAAAATTCTACGAAACATCCTTCATTGCTATCCCTACAAAATTGGCCATGGACAGGAGTTGTTTTCTGCGAGCAAGAGAGACTTTGCTTTAAGATATCTTGCTTGCATGGAAGTGGACAATGAATGATCGTGGAAAATTATGTGGACAGATGAAGCCCATTTCCATCTGACAGGATATGTCCATGCACAGAATTGCTGAATATGGGCAACAGACAATCCAATCGCAACTCAACCAGTACCACTTCATCTTGCAAAGGTCACTGTGTGGTGCAGGTTTACCACATCATTTATTATAGGACCATATTTTTTCAAGGAGACGGGTGCTTTCGGTCCTGTTACTGTCACTGGTCAGCGCTGTGAGTGTCTTTTGCGCAATCACATCATTCCAGATCTTCAACTGTGTGGATGGGATCATTTTTATGCGAGATGGCGCTCCTCTGCACATTACAAATCCAGTGAAGCAGCTGCTGAAATCGCATTTCAGAAATGATAGAATTATCAGCCGTCATTTCCCCACAGCCTGGCTGTCCGGATAACCTGATCTTAATCCGTGTGACTTCTGGCTGTGGAGCTATCTGAAAGATGCTGTGTTCAGTGCTCCGATCGCACACTTAGTTGAACTGAAGGTACGCATTGCGCAACACATTCTGAATGTGACCTCGGAGAGACTTTGATCAGTTACGGAACCTGCTGTTTCTCTTGCACCACTCTCGCGAAATTTAAAAACCGTTTTGATGGATGCTTTTTATGCAGTTTTTAGCCTCAGGACAATTAAAATCCGATTTGATGGATGCTTTTTATACAGTTTTTGGCCTCAGGACAATTAAAAACTGATTTTTCCCATCCAATGTGATATGATCTTGCCATGATGGATGGCTTAAGTGACCAACAATATCGCATCTGTGCAGTCATGCACACTCAACAGTACAGTTGGTTTAACGTGTAACTTACACCTTAGTCATTGTTTTATGATTCATATGTCATTTGTAATTAAACCCTTTTAGATTATGCTTACAGCGCCATCTGTTGCTAATATTTTGAATTTTTTTATGCCATACGTTTTCCCCCTTCAGTATTATTCCGTTCAAATTTAACGTCATTCTGATCAATCGTTCTTTTTTTACAGCTTTTTGAAACTTTAACTTTCATTATAATCACCCTGTATATTGAGGACAGTGGAGATACTGAATGCCAAACCAAATGTCTTGTCCAGAACAGAGACAAGGACTGCATGCAAGAATACATAGGAAAATTGTCTGAAATTGCGAATATTATTAATTTCTAAATAGTAATGAAATTTATTCATATCCTAAATCAAAGCAGACTTATAAAGATCAATGCAGATTTTTTGTAACAGTATTTTTAATAAATGGTCAAATGGTTGTAAGATCCTGGCTTTATTATTCTTTATGCCAAAGGAATAGTATTTTGTTTTTGTTTGCAAATTATTTCCCCATTCAGGAAATGTAGTAGCTTTGGCATCTGAGGGTTGTAAAGTTGGGAAAAACATAAGAGAAGTTCTTGTATCTCATGAAGTATCTGAGATGAATATAAGAAAGCCATGACAATCTACCTCACATGAAAATCGAAAAAGTGTACAATAGACTTGGAATTAAAAGAACAGGCAAATAAAACTTCCAAAATATTACTACAGTATTTTAGAATGGGTAGTAGCGAAAACAAAATTTTTATATGAGAAAGGTTTGCCATTATGAAGGCATGATGATAAACGGGGCTTTCCATGCAATGGAAATTTTTTGGATCTTGTGGAACTTATTTCAGAATTTAATCCTTTCTTAAAAGGGCATTTCATAAAATGTCAAATTGGAGCAATAAAAGTTACTTCTGACTTATCTAAAACTGTATATGAAGAGATATTGCTGATAATGGCAAATTTTTTTTTGAAAACATATTTCTGAGCAGATTAATGGTGAGGATACAAAATATTATACCCTTATTGTAGACTCCACTCCAGACATTGACCATACAGATCAGCTAGCAATAATATCAAGATACTATTCTAACGAAAAAAATATTTGAAGAATTTACAATCTTTCTACATGTTGAAACATCACACCAGCAAGACACTGTTGTCAAAAGTAACTCTGTTTTTAAACAATACAGGTATTCCTATTGAAAACATCCATGGGTAGTCATACATTAATACATCTAATGCGATTAGAAAATACATAGGTTTTCAAGTACAAATTAAAAGAATTAATGCACAAGTAGATTTGCAAACTCTTGAGTATACATTTGATGAAAGCTCTGAAAAGGCAGAATATAAATTAAAGGTTTTTTTTTTTTTTTTTTTTTTTTTTTTTTTTTGAGAGAGACTCGTGAAATAGGAGTCATTTGTTTTATTTATAATATGGGAAATAATCTTGGAGTGATTTAATAAAGTTATCAAAATATTACAACTCTCTCCAGGGTTAGATATATGCAAGGGATATACTTTATTCCATTCATTAGAATTATTTATTAAATCTTTACATGAAGATTCTGAGCAAAAATTAAGGATTTTGAGAACAAAGCAATTCAAATGAGTACATAACTTGAAAAAAAGTTTTAGTGATGCTCATAAAAGTGTGAAAATATATTTGGATGAAGAAAAAGAAAGAGATATTTGAACTGCAAAGGATAAGTTCTATATAAAGGTATTTAATGTTCTATGTGATAAATTTGGGGTTGAACTGGAAAAAAAGAAGTATTGTATATAAGGATTTGGGAAATAAATTCAAATTTTTAATGAACTTGGGTAAAAAAGACTGAATTATTGAACCTGAATCATTAAAGTCAGTTATGTAATATAAAAGTGATATTGGTGAAGAATTACTTAGTGAATGTAGCCAATTCAAGTGTTATTTAGACATAGTTATGTTTTGAACAAGAACAATTCTATTACTGCTTATGAAATGTTAAAACTAATTTTTGAAAGCAATCTCATTGACATATTTCTAAATTTGTACATTGTTCTTAAAATTTATTTAACTATATATTTATTGAGTTGTGAAGGAAAAATTATATTTTTCATAAATGGTGAATGTAAAAAATAATTACTGGTCAATTATATCAGATGAAAGGTTAAATAACCTTTCAGTTCTATCTAGTAAAATAATATGTCAAGATCCATTTCGTTTGATGAAGTAATTCGTAATATATTTCAGTAAAATGCAGAAGAGAAAAGTTTCTTAAAAAAATGTTCAATTGTATGCCAAATTTTCGATAATTAAAAAGGTCTTTGTCTGAATTTCTTTTGTGTGTGTTTTTTATTTAGATTATTACAGATTTTACTTCTATATCTGATGTTTCATTTGTTCTTTTGTTGTAGTGATGTCCAAAAATGTTTGGTTATTTTAGAAATTTAGAATGTTTTGATAGAGTAATATTTTTTTTAGTCTGCTGCAGGTTCTTAGTTTCATCTCTGAAGAATTCATTCACTACCAGATACATGATCGATCCATCTTTAGTGGCTAAAGATTTTATTTATTTTTAACAGCCACACAACACACACAATTAATACAATATTTAAAACTCACTAACACTAAACATTTAACTGTTGTTTCATGTAATTTTTGTTCGTCATGCTACAGGTCATAGCTGCCATTCTCCTCCCTTTATTGTTGTTAAGTTCTGTCTCTCCTTATATCCATGGCAGTGTCACCTATATAGTTTTTTTTTTTAGTGGCTAATCTTACAGATAGCTTCTCATGGGGAAGGGCCTCAGAAATTCAGTTCATCTGAAGGTCCCAAAAATCATAATCTGCCTTTGTGTATATTTATACTCTTTTTGATTTCTTTCTCTCTTTGTTTTCATTATTTTTCATGTGTCTGCGGTAGCATAGTAATGAAGGCATCAGACTTGTGGCCAGCGGTTTTTGTTGAGTCATGGGTTCAAGCCTTGATGCCCCTAAAGACCTGCCATGTAGCCAGGGCTGATGCATGTTAAATCTGTCAGGGCCCAAAGTTCTCCTGATGACATGGTGTGGAAGTTGGAAGATGGGGTGCCTGCTCAAATGTCGTCTTTGTCACTTAACCGGGTTCAAAATTACGAGGTCCGTTGCTTTTAGTGCAACATTAGTGAAACCATTTTCTTGGTTTTTGTGGTAAATTTAATTTATACTACTAGTATATTCTATTATTATATTGCTTTCAAATTAATATAAACATTTCCCTTAAAAAGTTCTTTTTTTAAATCACATTCTAAATATTTCTAGGATGTTTTTTAGCATGGAGAAACATTATAATTCAATTTTGTTTAGAGGAAAAATACATTTAACACTTGCCATCCTAGACTAGTGACTCATGTTGTACTAAAAAATTTTAGCACTATGTTAGTTACTGTATACATGTATAATAAAAAAAAATAAAGAATAAATATGTTTCAGATAGAATAAATAGAAATAATAAATATGTTGCAGATAGAAATAATAAAGAATAAATATGTTGCAGATAGAAATAATAAAGAATAAATATATATAGCTGTAATAAAGCAACATATTTACTCTTTAGCTGCATTATATGAAACAAGTTCAAGATTATAAATTTTCTACAAAACCAATTTATTTATAATATTATATTTTGTAATATTATAAACATACACAATTTGTTATAATGCTATATTTTTGGTAACAATCACCCAAATGCATGCAGTGTTCCCTAGGACAACTATCACAATATTCACTAGTTTCACCTTTTTCTAATTCATAGATGAAGAAGTTATAGCAGTAAATATACACGTTTAGTTTTTACCATTGGTCTCCAACCAGTGGGTTGATAAATTTTAAAAGAAACCAAAATTTAATTTTAAAATTTAAAGATATATGTTGAATGCTAGTAACATATTTAAATTGATAATTATTTTAAAGATAAATGTTATCAATTTTATATGTAATTTATGTTGATGTAATGGATATTGTTCGCATGTGCACTATCAAGCATTCTCCTGTCAGCAGTGTGATTTTGCACTCTTTTTCATCTGTATACCATAATAGATTATCTGCAGGGGTGTTTTTCTCTTCTATCTTCTCTTTTTGAATCAGGACCTTAATGAGCACCATCCCAGACAGGAAATCTTAGGGTTAAAAGTGTCAGGTTGGTCAGGGTGAACACTTTTTTAATGCATTCTTGCTCTAGGAGCCTTTGCAAACAAACTTATGTGTTCTGGAAAAGTTATTTAAAATGCATACAATCCTATTATTAATTATCCAATTGAACTCCGCAACATAAACCAATAAAAAAAAATTAAGGCAAATTTTGGCCATACCTAAAAATTAAGGTAAAAGCATGAAAATATTTTATTTAAATTTAAAAGTATTTGTTTTCATAAATTTAATACTGACAGTCATGGCTAGATTTTTGTATTGATGGGAGTTCTGAACAATTAGATAGATGGAAGCAAATGGCTTTGAGAGCAATAGTTTTTAAGTTGTTAAAAAGAATTGAGAAAAATTTAGTAAAGAAAGATGGGGATGAATTAAATGAATTAATATTATAAAAGAAAGTAGCTTAAAAGAATTGGATGAGTGTATTATTTCTTTAATTGTAGCATAGTTTTTAGAAGCTGATGTAGTTGCTTCTAAGGTATATCAAGGAAATGTGTGTGTTCTTGAATGGTAGAACAAATTAATCCAGTATTAGGAGGATATGAAACTTGCATTCAAAACATTGAGCAACACAGGATTAAACAACTAAGTATTCAAACCTCAATAATACTTTCAAACCAAGTATTAGAAAAATATTCTGGGGATCCTAAAAATTCATAGGATTTGGGAACAGTTATGAAAGCATTTTAAACAAAAATGGAAATCTTAGTAAGGTAGAAAAATATACCTACGTGAAAACACATTAAGTGATGTAGTATCCTCAGAAGAATTAAACAAAAAGAACTATCATGATTGTATAAATTTTTAAAAGAAACTTTAATTAGTTAATTCATGAATACATTTTTGAATCTAGAACCGGTAAACAGTTAAAATAATGTTAAAACTGTATGAAAGTTATATGATTAAATGAAAATTGAGTTAGGAGTTTGGAAGTGCTAAGTGTTACAAGAAGTTCGTTTGGTCAATTATTAATGCCTTGTTGAAATCTATTCCAGATGAAATTTTTGTAGAATTAAATTGCACAAATCAAAAGATGAAATGTGTAACAGGTTTATTAGATTTCATTTAAAATGGGAAATATAATGTAGTGAAGTTTCTAATTTGTTGATGGAAGAGAAAAAAATACTTTGCCCTCAACATTTTGAGCCAGTAAAATTCGTATCAAGAAGTACTATTTTATATTCTGCTATTTTTTTTTTTTTTTTATAATCGTACATGTATCTTTTGCAATTATCTTCTTAACTCATTTTTCTTGTAATAAAAGAAGGGTTAATAATTCTGCTTATAAGAAAAGTACACATTAATACCCTCACTATTTTATTTAAAAAATTTAGGTTATATCATAAAAGAACAAATAGAATTTTAAACATTTGACCAATACAATAAATTTTTTGTAAAAAACACTGAATATAGTTTTTGAAGAAACTAAAACAAAACTAATATAATATACATACAGAACATTTCTATTTTGCTCTTTATTTTAAACAAAATCATACTTTGCTTTGCTTCTGATATCTTTCAAGATATTTTTTAAGTTAAAGCAGCAATCATAAAATGTTTTATAATTCTTACTTTTGAAGTTTTACAAGAATCAATTTTTTCCCTGACTCTAGTAACAATCTGTTTCATTCATCTATCTATCTGTATTGATTTTATAATATTAAGTATCCTTTCGGCATAAGCATTATGAGCTTGCAAATAACAATGAAAATTTTTTAAAAATTCTGGAACTAATTTCTTTTAGAAAAATATTTAACACAATTTAAATCAGTCAAAAGAGTTAAAAATTTAGCATCATGTTCCATTTATTGAAGAAAATTATTTAAATTTAGTGACTGATCTAATAATAAAGAGTCATTTAAGTTGCTGTCCTATTTTGCTTAAATATGCAAGTCATTGTTCAAAATTCCCCACCTTTCCGACGAGATGTCTTTTCTACTAACATCCAATCAAAAAATTCAAATTCTATGAAAGAAATTGTCAATTTGTTCAGTTAAAAATTTCCCCATTCATAAATATCAAACTCTTGTTTCACGTAATTGAACTTCTTGAATTCTTTTCATTCTTTTTATAATTTGCTTCACTTTTGGTTGGTAAAATATTTTGCTCTTCTCTTTTAGTAAAACTGGTATTAACTGAATATAGAAACTTTGCTATTTTCAAGAGGCAGTTATTTTTTTAATGTTTTTTATTTTTCTGTGAAAAATATATGTCAGAGAATGTATAAGCATTCAAACCATTTTTAAAAATCACAAACATAGGGAGGTGTGTTCCTTTTATAAAAAATATGAACTTAGACCTGGATATATATTCAGCAGTCTATCAATGGTGAGAAATACAGATAAACCTTCCTGTTTTGAGTGAAACAGCAGCTTTTTGTAATCTTTCAACAAAATTACAGAACTCTTTCAATGTTTTCATTCTTACAGTTTAAATAAAAAAAATAGCTAAGATTCTAGACTCAATGTCTATGTTGGTCAATTTAAAGCATATTGCACACAATTATTCAATATATACATAAGCAACGAATATCATTGATGCTTTCTCCTAGAATATTGTTTAATTGCTAGAATACATAAATTTTTCTTTCACAATGGCAGCTCACAATGATTTCCAAAGTTGATGTTGCAGTTGCCTCTCCTCCAAATGCTATACAGTTTTCTTTCAATCTTTTTTCTCCTAATGCTATTATTAATACCATTTTTTTTTTTTATTAAAATACTGAATTAAAATAGTAAAAAGTTTCACTGTACAAAATTAGAATCATCAGTTCTAATAAATGGAACATTTTTAATGCTTCCAAAGTAACCAGAAAAGAATCAAGGGGCAAGAACATTGCTGACAATAGCTTTTATTTTGATACGATCAGAAGATGTGTTTTTGATGAAATTTCAGAATCTGGCAATATGTGTGAATGTAATTTTGATAAAGTCACATGATATGTAGCTATGATGGTGTTTTGTAAAAAGAAGGTGTTGGTAGCATTGATTGCCAATATTTGCTGTTCTAGTTTTGAATTTTGCTTCATTAAAAAATGAATGTTTTTTTTTTTTTTTGAACTGCTAACTTATTATATTCTGATTTTAAGTTTACTGGATGCTAGGTTTTGTGATGGGTGATTGATGTCTTACAAACCTACACGTTTTTTAGTACTTCACATTCTCTCTCTCTCCCTCTCCTTTTTTTACTTCATGATAAAAAATACAACCCACAACAGAAGCCAGGAAAATAAACAAAAAAAGTAGTTTTTTGCCTTAAATATTTAGCTTGTTAATTATGCATTGAAACATGACAATGACACTAAAAAAAAAGTAGTTTTTTGTCTTAAATATTTAGCTCATTAATTATACATTGAAACACAACAATGAAAAGTATTTAAAAATGCATGAATTTTTCAATATGATTTCCTTGAGAGTACCAATTTATTCATTTATTTTACTTTTAACATTCAGTATATCTGGATGCAATAGGAGAGGGAGAACTAAATGAGCTGTATATCTAGATAGCTCTCTATTTGTAAATATTTTTTTGTTTTATTTGTATATTCATGCACTTAAATCTTTAATATGATTTTTAATAGTTATATATGTTTTCTCTCATTTTTTAGACATGCTTTGCCCCTTTTTACCTCTTTGCTAAATGTTGTTTGTGCTTATGATCCTGTTGGATATGGTGTTCCTTTCAATCATCTGTTATTCACTGACTCCAGAGAACCTTTAGTAGAGGTTGCATTACAACTGCTCATAGTATCACTTGATCATGATTTCAGGGAACCTGCAAATGATGACAGTTCAGAAGTAATTTTTAATATTGTAATTTTTATTGCAAATTATATATTAATATTCAAGATGTATGTCTTTTTTTAAAGAAATAAACCATAAATACAGTTAATGTAATATTAAAGGATATCCATGTCTAATGTGAATGAATGACATAAAAATTAAACAAATTTTTAGACATATATATGTGTGTTATAAATGATGAATATGAATATTATTGCTAATTTGAATTAAGATTTTACATTTTTGTATCAGAAAAAGTGTTCTAAATTTGGATCTTGATATGAAGTCAGCCTTAAATATTTGAAATTGATGTACTTTGATATATATGGTTTACAGGTGCAATGGAAGAATTTTCTCTTATGTTAATAATTTATATATGTATGCTATTTGAAATTTTTTAAAAAGTGATACATTAAATATTTAAGTAAATGAAAATTTTGATATTCATTTTGTAAAAGCCTGTACTACTTCTTCCATTCTAAAACTTAGAAGCCTCTTAAATTTTAGATGGAACCTATAATTAAGGGAGCCATGAAAAACAATCAAAGGTATCCAGGTATATAATGAAAGGGCACCCCAAAACATAACTTCCATTTATTAGGCTGTGTGCAGGCAACAGTCAAGTTAGTTTCCCTCCTTATCTTGGACTTTTCCAGACGAGCTGTACTGATTGTCTAGTCTCAGTTAAGAGAGTGTCATTGCTATATAACAAGCCTACGATAAAGAACAATTTTGAACTTAGAACCACTGTAAATGTTCTTGTCTATGTATCCAAGGGAGGAATATTTACTAAAGGCCCATTCTCTCATTTACCTATGAATAGTGCTTATATTCATTGGAAATTTGATTGAACATCAAGTATTTGATAATAATGAATCAGATACTGTGAGTGCTGCTGAAAGGATTGCTCTGTCCTTTCATTTTTTTGCTCTTTATATTGGCTGTTGTGATACTGATTCCTTATCAATATTCTGAAATGACAACTTTGCTGTGACCAAGAGGACTTCTCTATCTTGTAGCACAATTGCATACTTTTCTTTCAAATCATAACACATTATCATATTAAGTGAACCTTTATATGAGACATTAGTGCATTCAAAGTGAGTAGATTGAATCAAATTGAAAAGAATGCTCTTCCTTAGAGCTTGTTGTCTTTACATAAATACAGGATTTATGATCCTTAAGTGCTCAATTAATCAAGTGTCCTGTTTTTAGAAAGCATAAGGAATGTACCTCTGGAAGGCCATAGCAACCATTTTTTAGACCTTTGTTCCTACTTTTTGTCATTTCATTCTTTTTGTTTTTCTCTTTCTTTTGCACAGTTTTGTGTAGATGATAAAAACTCATTATTTTGAGTTAATTTGTTTTTGCCTTATTTTGACCAATTATGAACTTTGTGTTGAAACACCTAACTAAGAAGATGCTCTAGAAATAGTTTTCCTCCTCTTTTGCATTCCATCCAATTACTCTAAAACACCAGATATTTATTTATTCATTTATTGTGGCCACAGTAGTCTAGTGGTCATGGTCGCGGACTCGCTGGTGGCAGTTTTCGTCAAGTCATGGGTTCGAGCCTGTGATGCCACAAAAGATTCGCCGTGTAGCCGGGGCTGGCGCATGTTAAATCTGTCGAGGCCCAAAGCCCTCCTGCTGGCATGGTGTGGAAGTTTGGAGGGAGTGCCAACTTAGGTATCCTCCTCGTCACTTAACTGAGGTTCAAAATTACGAGGTCTGTCACCAGTATCTATCGTGTTGCTTCTAGTGCGAGGTTAATAAAACTAACCAATATTATTCATTTATCCCCATTAATTATTTACATGTTGATCAAGAGGTAATTGCTTTTGTAATCACTATTGTCAGATATAACTCCTTGGTGCTTCATAAATGTCTTTTTTATAGTGTATTTTTAATGATGCATGAGTAATGTTTAAAATAAACAACATAAAACTCTAGGTTTGCATTTTCAGAAATTAAGAAAATATTCAGATTATGTTCATAATAGGTAATTCTCTCAAAGGGAATATGTTATTGGAATATTAAGGTAGTTTGTAGTTACATATTAAAATGAGTTTTAAGATGTGCATGGTACTCACACACCTGTAAACTTTTTCACCCACTTTTATAGTACAACATACTATAGGTTGAGAATAGTATGTTAAAAAAATTCTTTTGGTTTTCTGATGTATATTTTAAGAAATAGTTTGGTTTTGGTTTTGAAATAACATTACTTTACAGCAGCATTAGGGCTGGAGTTGAGGAATCACAGTTAAATGTTGAAAAGGATTCCTGAACAGATCCTCTCTTTTCTAATTTCTACTCTATGCAGATAGAAGATTTTGAAAGAAATTTGATTAAACATATATCAGTTCTTATTTTTTCATCCATCAGTTCAGTCCTTATTAAAACCACAATTCATATTCGGGATTTAATTCCAGCATTACTGTCCTAGGGGCCTTGCATACTGAATTTCTATGATCCAGTTTTAAAACAGATTAGTTTGCTCTTTTATGTCTTTTTAAATATCAGTAGTATTAAATATACACTCTTTCATAAAAAGCAAATTACTTTGGTAGAATTATCTGTTTTTGTGAAAATTAAATATGAGTTACATTCATGTTATGAAATTATTACAATTTCACGATCATGCAAAGCATCAATTGATAGCCATTGAATATTAATTATTTAAATAACTGTTAAACCTTCCTTGCATGAGACTGTAATAAATGCTTACTTACAATTATCTAATGAATGATTTGCAGTTCTAGTCTCATCTTACTTATAATTTCACCAAGCCTTCTGTAGTTGTTATTATAAATATTCGATATTTTTGGTGCTTGAGTCGGGTAGCGTGCCATATTCCATGCATATTTAATTGGCAAAATATGTGATGGCTGAGAAAATGTTTGAAATAACAGTATGAAAATAATCCAGCCATAAGCAGCCCTGCAGCAACATGTGGAAAAGGGGTTCCAGGTCCTGTAACATGAATGGGAAAATAGGTCATCAACATTTTGTTATTACTGTTGAAGATTTAAATGGAGCATTAGAGATGCGTATGACATAATACTGCAGAAGATAGCATCTTACTTGTAGTTATGTGTCTTTGCAAATCTTAGAATTATTGGGAGTGCTATCTCAACTTTCTCCATATGTGGTGATCATCTGCTTCAAGATTTAATTTGGACTCAAATCTGAGCTCTGTATTATGCCATTCTTCTGATAATCATGCTTGATATATTCTCATCCAGATGCTTTTGTCAATGTTTTATAGAGCTAAGTTGTACAGTAGAAATTTGTGCTCTGACATAGCTTTAATTGACGACAAAAATGTAATCATTTGCAATATTTAGATTAAAAAAAATATGCATATGAAATTTTGAGAGGATTTGATTTTTTTTTTTTTTTTTTTTGGGGGGGGGGGGCTGATATGTGACTATAAGTGCTAGATGTCAATGCAATAATATATGTGTCTGAAATTAATTATTTAATTATTTCCTTTTTATTGCTGCATAAGTTTAAATTAAGAAAATATTTTTACAGAGGATATTATACATTTCAGATTAGGCATATTTATGTTTATTAAATTTGTTTCATCGTACATTCATTTTATTCATTTCTCCATTTTTTTTTAGAAATGTTTTATTTCAAATTTTTAAAAATATGTTTAAATTTTTTTAAATTTATAAATTTTCTATGTATTTCAGAAAGGGTTGCCAAGCAATTTATTCATCAACTATTTATCACGTATACATAGAGAAGAAGATTTTAGTTTCATTTTAAAAGGTTTCACGAGACTTTTAAATAACCCATTAATTCAAACATATATTCCTAATTCAACCAAAAAAGTTCAGTTTCATCAGGAGCTTCTCATATTTTTTTGGAAAATTTGCGATTATAATAAAGTAAGTGTGTGACATTTTAGATATTTTATATTCATATTTAATATTGTAGATTACATTGCTTACCTGAAATTGGGAACATATCTTGAAAATTAAATTTATGTGTATAAATCATAAAAAGAATAATTTTGCTTTTTTTGAAGGCAAAATATGTGTTTTTCACTGTACATATTTTGTTTATTAAAAATATTTGGGTTAGATAGACTATAAATATAAGGAATAAATATCTAAAATATTTTTTTAAATTATTCATCTCTACAACTCTATTCTATTCAAAGCAGTGAAGAATAATATAAATATTAAATAAATATTGATTATCGAGTAGTATTTTCATAACTTTATGTAAACAAATTTGTTACCTTATTTAAATGTAGTAAATTTGTTAGTTACTTAAATATTTGGCACTTGTCTAAAGTATCAAATATATATATATATATTCTGATAGAATATTGATATACATTGGTGTTCAAAGTTAAGAGAATTTGCATATTTTGTAGAATTTCATGAAAAGAATTGAATGAAATGTAAAAATACTGTTTCGAAACAAAGATGCAAATGGTGCGGAACTAGTCGAAAAACAAAATTTATAAGCGTGTGTGTGCCAAAATCCACATTTCACCAAATTTCTGGTGTTTTTTTGCAGCAATCACTTAAATTAAAATTAAAATAGTAAAAGTAAGTAATGACCAACGTTTAGATGATAGAATGAGGTGGCAAATTGTGGGTAGACTAGAAGCAGGCCAGTCTCAAATCTAGATTTGCAGAGAATTCGATTTAACACCCAGCGTCATGTCCAACTTACAGAAACAGTTAAAGGATACTGGATTCATTGAGAGAAAGCCTGGGCGAGGTCGTCCAACAGCCTTGACGGCCATAGAAGATCACCATTTGTCCATTACAGCGAGGCGTAACAGGGATGGTATAGCTTCTCAATTCTTTCATGAGTTGTATGTAGCTATAATAACCCGAGTTTTAAAGGTGACTGTTTCCAGAAGACTTCATTAGAGAAGGTTGTTTTCAAGAAGACCTGTTGTTTGTGTCCTGCTCAATTCTGCGAACAGGAGAGTCCTCTTAAAATATGCAGAGTCATACAGATTGGAGCATGAATCAGTGGGTGACCATTCTCTTCATGAGTCCTGGTTCAGCCTTATTAGGATTTTCGCCATACTTTCATATGGAGAGAACCAAAGACCCGCTACCTGCCCTCCAATGTCCAAGAAATCAACCGTAACAGCAGCGGAGGCTTGATGGTTTGAAAGGCATCATTTTGGATGGCTGCACAACCTCCATGTCTTCGAAATAATCACTGCATCTCTTAATAGGGATAGGGAAGAGGTCTTGGAGCCCTATATTCGGCTTTTCAGGGGTCCAGTTGGTCCTGACTTCCTTTTAATGGATGACAACGGGAGGTCACATAGAGCTCAGCTGGTTGCCGAATTTCTTGAAAATGAAGATATTCGCTGTATGTATTGACCAGCCAGATCTCCAGACCATAATCTTTTAGAGCATGCGTGAGACGCTCGGGGGAGGGGACAATTGCAATTTGCAAGCCCCTTATAGTTTTATAGTTCCGAGAACTATCCAAGACCTGAAAATAGCGTTGCTGAATTAGTGAGACCAATTGCCACAAGAACTCATAAACTCCCTTATTATTAACATAAAATCTCGGGGTGAGGCCTATATATCTAAAAGAGGGGACCATACCCCTTATTAACCCATTTTTTTGGTTCTATTCTGCAACTAGTGTTTCATACCTTGTGACTCCAATGAATGTTACGCATGATCATGCATGTGTATTATAATTGTTGAATGTTTTTTATTTTTTATTTTATTAACCCTATGTACACACCAAATTTCATTAAAATCTGCCAAGTAGTTCCAGAGATAATCGACCAAATCGAAAAATTCTCTTAATTTTGAACATCAGTATATAAGGGTCGTTTAAATAAAAGTGGCACTACTGTTGATTCAATAAATGGTTTAATGGTATTAATATAAATAAGTGTAACAAGGAAAGAAGAAATATAGACGTAACAGATAGGCTAGACAAAGTCATTTTGTAGGTTGGAACAAGTGTCCCAGAGGTCCACGAGATGATGAATATCCTGGTTGAAAAGCTCCGGGACTAGTTGAAGAACCAATTTTCAACAGCACCTTGGACATCATTATCGTTGGCAAATTGCTGTCCTTGCAGAGCTTTCTTGAGTGGTCCGTACTGTAAGGGGAATGTTTGAGAACCTCCCAACGGAATAGCCATAACAATGTTTGCCAAGCCACTTGAGGACAAGCATTTTCATGCAAGATGATAACCCCACGTGACAGCATGCCATGTAGGCAATTCATGATGTTCTTTTTTTCAGTTCATGCTGTGTAGAACAATACATGGAGCATCGGCAATCGTGCCCATAGGTAGCCATTCCAATAGTAGTGATCCATCGACATCGAAGAAGCACGTTAATGTAACTTTACCAGCTTTAGTTGATGAGCAAGCCTTTTTCAGGTGTGGGTATGAAGGGTGTCACTATTCCATACTCAAGCTTTTGGTGGCTGGATTAAAGTGATAACACCATGTTTCGGCATCAGCAATGATCCTTGAAAGGAATTGGTTCCCCATATCATGGTTCTGCATAAGGTGTTGTATGAAAACAGACGTCCTCTGTGAAATGTTTCGGCACTCACTGCATACAAACTTTTCGTTATTGCAATCTTTCATGCAGTATTGTGTGAAATGTTCTTTGCTCATTGCCATTTCCTCCGCTATTTCTCAAAAGGTGATTTGCTGATTAATTCTCACGAGATGGTCCACATCTGCAACTGCTTCTTTGGTGATAACCACATTCACTTGACCAGCTCATATCCTATCATCAGTACAGCTTCTTCCACTACGAAAATCTTGACACCATCAGAATACCGATCTGTGACTCATAGTTTCTGTGCCATACACATTTTACAATTGATGATAGATTTCACTATCACTCATATTTTCTGCTGTTAATAATTGTATGATCATGCATTGACACTGTTTGAAGGCATCCATGATGTGTATGATGCCTTTTAATGTTCTTCCATGCTATCACATGCATCTGGCAGTATCTGACAATATCACATGCATTCCCAGTGCTCTGCACTTTCTATAGGGACATGTACAGTCATCTTTCTCTTCAAATGGTGGCCTTATAACAGCAGGGCCACTTTCATTTGGGTGGCTCTTATATTTTGTAAATTCTAAAGTAAGTTTTCTCAGAAGAGATATTGTCATTAAATATGTCTTAATTTTATTGTTATAAAAAATTTGTAAGGAATTTCGAGAAGCAAATAAACTTTTATCACATTCATACATTTTTTTCAAAAATAAAAATATTTATAAATTTGTTTTCTGGTAGATTATTTGCATTAAAAATTATTTCCTATCTAATCATTGTATTTTATGTGAGGTTTGATCATGTCTTCATTTTCAGCCTTCTGATATTCTTGAGACTATTATGTCTTATTGACTGATGGATATACTTTTGTGATTTTGTGTTATTATATTTATAGTTGCAGTTTGATATATGTATTTAAATAGATATGGGATTTTTTTTTCTTCTACAGAAATTCATGTTTTATGTTTTGAAAAGCAGTGAAGTTCTTGAGGTATTAGTCCCAATTCTTTATCATTTGAATGATGCAAGAGCAGATCAGTGTAAGTAAATCTATAATGTTAATATCATGATATTTGCTTTGTGTAATTATGATATTTCCTGGAGCTATATGTGGGGCTATAAACTAACAAAACTGTAGATCGACTGTAAACATTGACTGTAAACTAACAAAAAATTTTATTAGTAAATTGTATTTAATGATTATTTATTAAATTTTACAAATTTATTTTTGACAATATGGGGATATCCATTCCTAGAGCATTAACTTGCACAGAAAATATCTTCCCTTTTCTGCTGACCATTCAAAAGCATCTTTACATTTCGGGCACCCAAATCATCTACTTGAATATTTTTCTACTAATACCCATGCTGCATTGGGGGGGGGGGGGGGAGGGAATTAGGTTTGGGGCAGTCCCCCCCATGGGGGATGACATCACACAGATTCAGCCATCGTACAGCTATTCTGACCATGGTGGATGAAATGCTTGAAATAATGACTAGAACAGGGGAAGAAAGGGAAATAAAAAAAAAAGTAGATATAGTAAGTGAAAAAAGATATGGTCCACAAAACGGCTCATCTTGAATCCATTTCCCAATTATCTGATGATTGGCTGTTCATGTTCCATGCTTTGTTCTCTTTTCTGTACTTGAACTTTTGATGCTGGAGTGGTCCTAAGTATTTGAATTTCAGCTGTGTTCCTCCCTTTGATTGATATTGTTCAGCATGAAATTGCCCTGGCTGCTTTAAGGTTCAGTTTCTTTCTTTGTATATCAAGGTTCTTCTTTCTCTCTCTCTCTCACTGGGTAATTTAAATGTTTTCTGCAGTGCTTTACCGCCTTTCTCCCCTTCACAATTCCTCTTTTTTTCCTTTTCCTTTGCTTAGCACCTCTTGACATGTATTTTTAACAGTTGTCATTTTGTTTTGTCATCTGCATCTCATCAAAAAATTCTTACTTCTGCTACTGAAGTTTTCTTGATTTTCACTTGTATCAGTTCCTTTTAACATGGAATTCTTGTGATGAGTAACTCATGATTGATGACCGCATCCTTATAGAATGTTTTGAATTTGTCAGTGGTAAACACTGTCTCCGCCATTAACCATTCTTGACGGTTCTTTGCATGCATCTTGGTGATATTTTGTTTTCTTCACAGTTCCTTATGTCAGCGTCACCTCTGCAGTATCCTTAATTTTTTTCACAATTTGAATAACTTAGTACAAGAAATTTCATTGTTCATCTCATTTTGATTAATAATACAATCACTAACGCTCTATTATTGATACAGTTATGTAAGCACAATCCCTTGGATGGTTCATCCCTGGCGTTATTGTACAACTATGGGTTTCACAGGCACATTATGCACTCTTGAATTATCATTAACAGATTATGCAAAACAATAATTCAGCTTTTTTTTTTTTTTTTTTTTTTTCAAACAACATGTTTTTGAAAACCAATGTGTTTTGTTGTGGAGAGAAAGAAGCATTCAAAATAACCCTACAGTCCTTTGGTAAAGATCATATTGCAGAAGATGTGATTTGATTGTATGGTTTAAAATAGGATGGATGAAAGGACCTAGATATAATTTGGAATGGCCCACATGTATGCAAATGAGATATTGAGACCTCATGTCATGCCTTACACAACAGCCATTGGAGATTCTTTTCTTTTTATGGATGATAATGCTAGACTTAATACAGCTTGTCTTGTGGAGAACATGATTGAAACTGAAGCAATACAACATATGGAGTGGCCAGCATGGTTTTTTTACCTATAGAGCATGTTTAAACTTTCTTGGACAACACATTACATCGAGACCAAGGCCTCAGTTTCCTGTCAGGGATTTGGAGATTACACTTTTTCAAGGGTGGAACAGTATTTCCCAATAACCTCATTGCATCCATGTGAAATAGGTGTACAGCAGTTTCATCTGTTTGAGGGGACTACACGTTCTACTAAACATCTTGCATCATTTCAAAACTGTACTTTTTTTGGTCGTTTACTTGCAACCAAATTGTTACCCTGAAGCATCTTTTCATGTTCTTTCTATCTCTTCAAAGAATTAAAACACCCATACAATTTTTCTTGCATCTTTGTTTTCTAAATTGGATTTTGTTACATGTATGCTCTCCATTTAATGCTCATGTATTGTTGTTGTGCATAGTTTCCTTAATTTCTTTGCTCGTTCCCTTAATTTTTTTGACCAATGAAAAAGTTGGATACAGAAGAAAGATGGAGGAAGAAAATGTCTAAAAGCACTAGATCTTTTCAGCAGGAGATTTTCCAAACAGACAGGTCTGAACTAGGTGAGGAAGGTTCCAATCAGAAGAAGAACGTTGAGGGAAATGGACCTTGCTCTTTCAATTGGGTGATCTTTGATATAGATCTGAACCAGGCAGGTCTTCGAAGTAGATGTGCATTGCTAAAGGAATGGTAATTGATTCTAAACTAGAAGAAGTTATTTGAAAAGCAGGTCTTTGTTTCTCTCGAATTATTCATGCCCATTTCATAATCGATTTCTACATCCAAATGAAATCAAAACAGAATCCCCCCCCCATTTATGTATATTTATTTTTAATTTGATTTATATTGTTATTTTTAAATTTATGAACCAGTTCAAAAATTCTCGCATTTTTATTAGGTTTTAATTAGAAAGCAATTTAAAAAAAGGCATTTATATGATATACATAATACATAACAATTTTTCGTGTGTATTTATAATTATCTTAAAGAATATTTTTGATTGTCAATATACATTTTAGGTCTTATAATGTCAGATTAATCACTCAAATGTTTTGCTACAGCATGTTTATATGTATTGAAGCAATATTTGACATTGTCACCAATGTGAATGTGATAAAGTTTAAGAATAATTAATAAAGAATTTTTTAATGAAAAGTTTTATTTTTTATTCTTATTATTAGGAAATAAATTAAAAAGAGTAGAATATGAATTTAAATGTTTTAATATATTGCTTGTGTATCTTTATTAATTTGTCCTTTTTAGTTAAAATATAGAAAAAAATTAAACACGTTTATTAGCGTAGTATTTATTAGCAGATATTGCAAACCAAAATGAAACATATTTATATATTGTGTGTGTCTTAGTAAGAATATAATATCTAATGCATCATATATTAAAACATTTGAAGCAGACTTTTTTACTTAATTTTTTTCTATAAAAATATTGAATGCATTTACTTGAAATTCACAATATGCTGTATAATACAAAAAGAATTTGAAATCCTTTATTACCAACATTTACTTTAATTATTTTGGAATATATATAATATATTTTATATATATATATATATGGATGGATGGATGGATATATATATATATATATATATATATATATATATATATATATATATATATATATATATATATATTTATATATATATATATATATATAATATATTTTATATATATATTATTTGGAAAGTTTTTATGTGAAGAATATTTTTTATTTGTTTGGAAAACAATTGTCTTTGAAATTAATTAGTAATTGAAGTATCTCATCTTTCAATTTTTCTTCTTCATTTCATGTTTCTTCTCTTTAAATTACAAATTGAATTTTGGATTTTGGAGTAATCCATTTTTACCCAACAAGATGCATTTTGGGAGGTTTGGTACCATAGAACTAGTTTAACCCCACAATTCAGTCCCCTGTTTGAATATGCATGTTTTGTTTTGTTGGGTATTCAAATTATCTATTTAATTTGATTCAATTTTTATTCATCTTTTTTAACATAGTTCTATAAATGTTTTATTTATTTTTATTTTTATTTATTAATTTTGAATTTTAATTCTTCTCTTTCTTTTATGTTTTTTAATATAATTTCATTACTTTATCTTATACATGCATACATACATACATGCATACATACATACATATTTGTTTTGAGAAATTAACAAAGATGTTTTTTTATCTATCACCTAAAAAAATTAGAAAATAGCTTTCCATATAATTTTTTTTATACAAAACATGATTCCCATCCCCTGAATCCCAACCATTTATATTATTCTTTAAATGTGCAAAGTAATCATATGTAGTAATTGTATTGTATTAATTTCATTCGAATATGTTTGAAGTTTTGCATCAAAGAAACTAAAGTACTAATGAATCAAAGAACAGTTCTTAGAAAAAAAAATGATCAAAACATTTTATAACAGTTCATCTAAAAGAATAGAAATTTCTATCCTTATCAATATCACACTTTAATTTTGCACTATCTGATTTTAATTCAAGAGATCCAATTTTTTCATATACACTAGAGCTTATCAAATTTATGTCACTTCTGCTAAAGAAGTATTTTTTTTTCACTTCAAATTCTCAACTATTTTAAATTATTCTCAACGATTTTATATTAGTTGCTTGAAAAGTTTCTGAATTACTATTTAGAGTCATGTTAAAGTCTATTTTGAGGCAGTTTTTTGAAACACGTCCAAAGGATTCACACTTCCAGCATTTTAAAACATAAAATAGCATTTTTTCTAACATTTGATTCATTGTATCTAGAATTAATTCTATTATTCTGAGCTTTATAGTTTTGTTTGAAATCCCTATAACATTATATTTATCTTGCCTAACATTAGTCTTATTGTCAAATTTATAATTATTTTCTCCACTTCTTTGATTTTTTCATAAATTTTTCTTTAAATTTTCTTAAATTTCATGATCCATATCAAAAACTCATGAAAAAAAAATGGAGTTGGGAATACACTGAGTTATATAGTCAATTAAGGAGGAGTCATCAATTTAATAATGGCTTGCTATTTCTTTCATGACAAAGAAATACTTTTGGACAGATTCTTTCTCTGTTAAGTGTCTCTTGGTTAACATGGAATGTAATTGTGCACATTTGCATATGTTACTAAATCCTTCCATTAGTAAATATTATAATTTTTCCCATGAATTTATCTTCGATTCTCTCAGAATAAATGAATTGGTTAAACATGTTAACTTTTTTCCAATTATCAGCATCTTCAAATTGTTAAGACTCAACAAAGCTGCAGTCTCCTTAAAATCTTTTATCCATTTATCAATGGAGCAATCTTTAGTCCTGTCAAAATTCTTAACAGAATTTTTTACATTCTGGAAGTTTATATTAAATTTGGTTAGGTTTGAAGATAATCTGAATTATGAAATATTTGTGTTAAGTTCTAAAGAGCAAATTTCATCTTCATTTTCTTCATTAAAATTTTTCTCTGGCATTTTAAAATTTTAAAGATTAAAAAAAATTTCAGTAAATTCTTCTATTGAGAAATTTAATTTGTTTGCATATTCATTTTCAGAGGATAAAATGACCATCTGAGATATCTTTCTAATTTTGTTAATTTTTGTCGTTTACACTGATTCGTTTCAGACTAATAAATTATTTTATAAATTATTCTTAAAGATTCTATGGAGGCAATCTGTATTTTATCAATACAGTTATGAATATCTGCTAACTTAATGGTAATAGGAAAAAAAATGCTTCAAATCAAAAACTATTCACAGTTTTGAAGATATATTTCAGCAGCTCCCGTTGCTTACATAGGTGGTGACATCCATGATGAGATAATCTGATTTCTCTCGTCTGTGAAACTCCAGAATACACATGCTTTTTCTTTTTCTTCCAGAATTCTTTTGTTGTCACAACATTTCAAAATCCTCAAAATTCAAAAATACAATAATCCATGTGAACATAATAAATCTAACAAAAAATCTTTTCACTCTTCTAGTATTTTGAAAAGTTAAAATTATCGTTTTCCTCACTTTTTCACTGCTTGTAAATTACAAGACTTTTTTAATAACAAATTGAATTTAATGATTATCTATGGAAATTTACATATTTATTTTCTAAGGGGGATATTCACACCACAACATTTACTTTTGCAGAATTCGTTTGGAGATTAACGTCCTTCCTTTCCTGCTTATTGTACAAAAGGGTCTATATATTTCAGTCTTTTGGAATTATTTACTAAATATTTTCTTCCTTTCACTGCAGTTGGGGGGGAGGGGAAGGGAATCGGTATTTTGTTTAATATAGACATGGTTTCTTGAAACTAGTAAAATTAAGAATCAAACCAGTTCTGATTGTTTGAGCATCAATATAAATAGCAGTTTTTCAAAAAATTATTTCATGAATAGTGAATTTAAATTAATATCCAATTCAATTATAAAAAATATTTCATGTGCAAAATATTTTAGTTTATGTTTTATTTCTTAATGTATAAATTTTGTGTAGTAAATATTTGATTTTTTAAAAATCATTTTTGAAATAAGTTATGAATATCCTATTTAAATAATTTGTATAATAAATGTGCTGCACATACTATTATTTCACAAATTGCATTGCATTTATAAAGATTTAAAAGCAAATGTGAAAGTTTGAAAAGTTCAAACGTATTTTTTTTTAATCACATGGACCATTAATAATTAGCAAGTATCTAATTTTCTATCTTTTCAGCAAGAGTAGGTCTTGTTCATATTGGAGTGTTTATTTTGCTGCTGTTAAGTGGAGAGAGAAATTTTGGTGTTAGATTAAATAAACCATATACTGCAAGTGTACCTATGGACATTCCTGTATTCACCGGAACTCATGCTGATCTTTTAATAATTGTAAGTAATTAAATTTTTTTATCAAAATATTTGTTTGATGAAAAATTTTTTTCTTTTCTTCACAGCTATACAAAATTAAATTTATGTATGATGTTTCTTAGGTGTTTCATAAAATTATTACAACAGGACATCAACGTCTTCAACCTTTATTTGACTGTCTTTTGACTATTGTTGTAAATGGTAATTCTGCTATAATTTCATTTTCTCCGTTATAAAATTTTATAAATTTAATTCTTAGATTTTTTTAGCTAAATGTTTCATTAAACATTAAGTTGTTGTCATAGATTATAAACGAAAGTTGAGTTTTCGCTAGTAATTCTTATCATATAATTTTAATTTGTAAAATTTATATATTTTTCAGTCTCTCCCTACTTGAAAACACTCTCTATGGTTGCCAGCACCAAACTTTTACATCTTTTAGAAGTAAGATATTTTATTTTTTAAATTTTAATTCTAAAGTCTTTATTCCTTTCTTTTTCTCGAATTTATTTTTAAAATTCAGTATACAAGATTACAAAAATAATTTTTGAAATGCCTACCATTCAGTCATCAATGAATAAAATCATTTGAATTATCTGTACTAATTATCAAATGATTAGCATTTATAATTTAATAATCTACTGAGTAATAATTTCAAAATACATGCTATACAAAAGTGTGGTTAAGGTAACTAATTTCTGATATTCAATAATTGATATTTTATTTTCTAAAATTTATGTTAAAAGGTAAAGCAATCTTAATATTTCATAATAATAATTATTGGTACTTACTGACCTTTTGAGGACAGAATGCTATGCTGAACTGAAAATCCTTTGGAGAATGGTGTGTTACATATGCCTCAGTCCCAAATGTTACAAGCAGATAGGTGATTTATGGGTGAATTGCTGCTTGATTGCTCTATGAGATTTGCATAGCTCAAATGCTTTTTCCATTGTACACATTAAATTAAAAAAATATTTTTAATTCACTAGATGGAGCTTCATGTCCAATATAGTTGATTTAATTGAACTTTCAGTTTGTTGACTTTGTGTCTGTATAGTAGTTTCTGATTCTGATTATTTGTTTAGATGAACAAGTGAGTTATATAAAGTGAATAAAACTCAACTGACTTGAAGTGTTAGTTTCATTGGTCAGTTTCAGACGCTACAAATTTTAAAAAATCTTTTGTGGAGATAAGGGTTGAACTGGGGTTTTAAGAATCTCCATTTGTGTTTAGTTTGTATCTTCTTTATGTGGTAGAGGGGAGTTTTATGCACTGGTTAAGATAATTAAACTAAGACTGTGATGACCAGGAGAAAAAAAAAATTTAACAGAAGAAAAGAATACTTGAATGATAAATGAGCCTCTGAGTGACTATTCTGTGAGTGAAGATTCTCTAGATTTCAGTGAGAGTAGCTACTTTGAATATTGTTCAAAAATTATTCTTAGTGACAGGAAATACCCGTTCTTAGAGAGTGTCACACTCAAAACAGTGTACCATCCCCAGGAAGAGTTATGCCGAGCAGTAGATCATCTTTGAAAGAGGTGCCAAAAGAAAATAAAAGCAATATAAAAAATTTACTTCACAAATTGTATCTATTTTCTGATTGTATGTGATCCACTTTGCAAACCCTCCATGTATGATTTATACAATTGAATTCAGTTTCCAAGACAAAAATCCACCAATCCCTATAATTAATAGCTCTTTTAATAAATTCATTGAACACAAATTCAGCTGAAAATTGTACACTTAATGCATCTGGTAAGTTTTTCTGGTTGGAAAAATTCTTATCTGTAAGTAGTTTCAGAAATTATATTAAATTTTGATATTTGACTGAACACAAATGCAGGGATTTTTTCATAATAGCTACAAATGCATTAAAAGCCAACATGTTACTTCAGTTGTAGGTGTTATTAACCCCTTAACTGCCGCCGGCGTATATATACGCCTTTCCGAAGTACGATCCTTTGCATTGCGCTACTATAAAGAAAACTACTCCCACGACCTTGGAATGTCATAAAATGACCTTGACAAGGTTTGAAACGGATTTTCTTATTTCATAAAAGAGGGGTAGGGTATTGGTAAAGGGGATTTTTCTGAAACGGAAAAGTTATAGCTGTGCAGTTTTGCTTCTGTTTCTGTTTGAGTAGGTCGTGCTTTTTTTATTCTTCTTTTGCTTCCGTTTTCGTTTATTGTGTGAAATAGAAGATCTTTTTACGAAAATGTCTGACAGTGATG
Organism: Nephila pilipes; assembly: GCA_019974015.1. Taxonomy (NCBI): domain Eukaryota; kingdom Metazoa; phylum Arthropoda; class Arachnida; order Araneae; family Nephilidae; genus Nephila; species Nephila pilipes. Next base: position 502,038 of record BMAW01114903.1, on the reverse strand, counting down.
AGAGTGATTTAAATGATTATTTTCCATCATCTTCAGGATCAGAAATGTCAGAATCTGATATTACGTCAGATGAAGAGGATTCTGATTGCGACTATTCTCTGAAAGTCGCCCGACGTTGGGTACAACTGGATGCAAAAAATTTACAGAAGAGAAGAAGACAGAAGAGGTATTATATAACAATATTTCGCCACCTGTTGGATATGGCTATTTGGAATGCCTTCATCTTACGGAAAAAGAAGCTTCCAAACATTGACAAATACGATTTCTGAATGAATTTGGTGGAACCCATATTAGAAAAATTCCATGTTACCACACCACGATCTGCTAAACGACAGAAGTTACAAAGCGATTGTCCTTTACGACTTACTGGTAGACACTTTCCGGACTTAGTACCATCAACGTCATCAAAGAAAAATGCATCGAGAAAATGTATTGTTTGTTCAAAAGCAAAAGTTCGTCGTGAAACTCGCTATCAATGCAATGAATGGGATGTTGGTTTATGTGTTCAATCTTGTTTTAGGAAATATCACACAGCAGATAACTTATAACATCTGTTTGATTACACTGTTATTTTATACTTTAAATTTTGTACTTTTTTTTTTTTTTTTTCATTTGCTTTTTTCTGTGAAAGTAAAAAGGTTTTATGTTGCAAAACGCACCTCATTTTTTCCTCCAATACACCGCATAACTACGCGCGCCTGTATGAAAAACGGTGGCACTGGGGAGCGCATCTCGTTAGTTTTCCTCGGCAGGTAAGGGGTTAAAAATACTTTGGCATGTAAAATAAATCCTATCAATTCAATCTTCATGGTGGAAACATTGGCTATTTTCCAAGCTTTAGATGAGCTGACAGAATCTTATGATATTTTGCTTATTTTATCTAATAGTTACTTTGTTTTATCTGCTCTACAAAGATCCTAAAATGATTCATAGACTATCCATTAAAATGCTTATACATTCATATTATAATATGCAGTTGGTGTTTCTTTGTATTAAGGATCACTGAAATTTTTTTTGGAATGAACAAATGAATAAAATTGAGAGAAGTAATGGAATTTGATGTAAATATTGACTGGATATTCTCAGAAGACATCCATGCAAATAGTTATCAAATGAAAACATTTATTGCAGCAAATACTTCAAAATTTTAGGAACATACCAACAATTGATATAATGTCTCTTTCGACAACAAACAGAAGAGAGGAGATTTTGGGATTCTGGATTTTCAGTAGAAGGATAATAACCCATGGTCTTTTATACAAATTCAATTTATTGGATAATGCAGTTTGTTCTACTTGCAATAGAATTAGTGATCTGGAGTACATTCTGCTAACTTGCAAAAATTATACCTTCTATAAAAAGGATTCCTAATGCATTATAACTTCGGAGAACTTTTGAAGAAAGCATTGTCAAAGAAAATAATGTTTAGAGTATTTTTGCACAGGATAAAATTTTTTGATTTTTATAATCGGAAGAAAAATATATTTAAAAAAAAAGGATAATAGCTTTTGTTGCTTTATATCCCTTATAAATCAGAGGTTTGTGAGTTATGCATATGATATGCCAGTCATGAAAGGGTTAAGTACTAAAATATTGTTAGATTACATATATTATTAATTTTTGCCAAACTGATAATGTATTAAGATAAGAAATTTACTTTTTTTCTATTTATGGCAGGCATTTAGCACTCCTTGGTATCTTTATACAAGTCCAGCAAATCATCACCTTGTATTTTTTCTTCTTGAAATATTTAACAACATTATACAATATCAATTTGATGGTATGTATCATTGTTAGGATAATTTAATACTTTGATCTTGTTCATTATTGTTTTACTTATTAATGTAGCATACTTTATCCATGTATTATTTTTCAGGTAATTCAAATTTAGTGTACACAATAATACGAAAACGCAATGTCTTCCATTCCTTGGCTAATTTGCCAACAGATCACAGTACGATTCAGAAGTCTTTGAGCAAACGTAATAAACTTGTACCATCTACAAGTACCATGAGTCTAAATAGTTGTACCTCAGGAATGAATAACCAAAGCATGGAAGGTTCTACACCAGCTAAACCAGCTGAGAAGGGCACACTTAATGCATCTTTAGCTGCTACACCTTGTATGTTTTTATTTTAACTCATCATATTACACTTATCTGTATGTAAATGCTTATTTCCAAATTAATTGGGAATATTTTGATCTTTTGTAAATTTATATATATATATATAGCTTGGTTATTTTAAAATATGATTAATTTCTTTAATGCAGGTTATGTTTAAGTACGATTCTTATTTAACCTATGAGTTTTCAATTATTATTTTTTCACTTGGAAAAATTCTTTTCTATAATTAGTTTCAAAAATTATATTAAATTTTGATACTTAACATTTGTAATTAATGTAAACTATTTTTTTTTATTAATTTATATATATATATTACTTAATTTTTACCCTTTCATTATTTTAAAAGTTAAATTTACTATGTTAATAAACATATTAAATTGAAATGCAATAAATATGCATAAATTAATTTGCACCAATCAGTATTTAGTAATTGACAAACATTAAAGTATCCTGTATTTTTTTTTAAAAATTAATTTTCGAAATGCTAGTCAACATTTATGATCACTTAAATGATTCATGGAAGACATCTAACTCGAGCAAGTTAATGGAATTCATTCATAGTTATTTGTTATGATTACTCAAATACACCTAAATGCAATGGTCTATATAAGCCAGATAATCTGCTATTATTGCATTCTATTTATCACATAAATTATTTCATAATTTTCATCACTTTAATAAATTATCATCACAAGCTAATGACTTGAGCAATCTTGTTGGGGAAAATGAAAACCAGTTAGTTTCTCGCTAATTTTGGTTATTTAAATGCTTTGCAACTAACCAAACATATGTTAATGTAATAAATACACCATAGTATATATATATATAATATGTAATTTACTAATGTGTTGTAGCTCAGAATAAACTGTTATCTATCTATTTATTACCTGTTGATAAAAGATGCCTATAGGGGCTTCAAAGCAAGCAAATCCTGTTATTAAATTCCTTAAAAAATATTGTACATGTGCTAATATTTTTTATGAGATATATTACAGTCTAGATTAAATCCATGAACTTGAATGGAAATAATTTGCTGTCCTTTCATGAATGTTATATTTTAAATTTATTTATTGAATTGGAATCACATTATGTAATGATTAATGAAATCAACTTGATGAAATTCATCAAATTATGGTCAATGTATCCTTCAATCTGACAGATTTCAAAGAATTAACTGCTAAAACTAACTAGAAATGTATGATTTATTTTTGAAAAAGAAGTTATCTGAACTCTAAACTATTCCCTATTCAAATTCCCTATTCAAATATTCAAAGTAATGCAGGCATAGTATTGAATATTATTTTTAATGCTAGAAAGACTGGGGCAGTCATTTTGATTGCAGATGAATTTTAAATGATCATTTTAACCATGTTTATTCTTTTATTTCTTTTTTGTTCATTGACTCTTCTCAATTTTCTATAAAGTTAAAGTAGGAAAAAATTACTTGTTTTTGCTCATTAGTATCAATTTTATAAGTGTTTATACCTAGAAAGACAGACTGTGGTCGTTTTGACGGCTGAACTAACACACCATTTTATGTTGCATTTTGTATTGTATATTTTGTTATATGCAAACTGTTTGTCCTTTGCTTCATCGGAATGTGATAAAAAAGAGACATAAAGGAAAGGACAGAGGAGGAAAAACACCTTCTGGTCATGTGTAATTCATTTCGGGGTTATTTGAATATGATTTGATGATAGTAGTATATGAGGTAGTGAGAATTGTAGAACAACTCCTGTTTACGAGAAATTCTTTCTGTGATTGAATGTTATCTATAAATACTTTAGTCGAAGTACAGATTCATTTCTTTTGATGTTCTTGACTTGTTCAGACTTACATTTTTTCTCAAAATGTCCTGAAGAACCGTCCATAAAAAAAATCTGTCGGAAAAAGAAATTTATCAACTGTTACAAAATATACCTGAAACTGATTTTGGTTCAGATGAAAAATCAGACTTATCTGATAAAGAATATATTCTGGAAGATGGAAGTGAATCAGCTTCATTTGATGAAAATTCACTTTTTACACTATCTGCATAACATGATTACTCCTTCGAACCTGAAAATGAAAAACCTCAACATCCAAGTTCTTCACGAGGAAGAAATCAAAGACTTGTAATAAGGGGTCCAAAGCGAAGCAGATTTTTGGGAAAAAAAGCAAGAATCAGCATCTCTCTCTCAAAATGACCAGAATGAGCGCAATATAGAAGTAGCTGAAGATAGGACTGTGTAGAGAACAGTTCCTTCTGATTCTCTTTCTGTTGAAAGATGGCAGCAGTATAATGTATTGAGAGAAGTTCCTGGGCTGAGCTTATATACTATTAGGCATGTAACTGTTGAAAACTTTGCCAGTGTTTGGAGGCTCTTTGTAAACGAAAAGACTTTGCATTTCATTCAAAACTGCCCAGAAGCGGAAGGTTAGCGATATTTACAGAGTTCGCACTGTAGTATATCTTAAGAAGAAATTGATGGTTTTATTTCCTTACTTTATGCCATTGGAGCTTTCATCTCGAAAGGAATTTCTATTCACTATCCGTGGTCCAAGACTTGGGGGGCCTTAATGTTTTTTATGAAACAATATATCGTGATATATTCAAAGAAATCAGGAGGTATTTTCATTTTGATATGAAGTCAACAAGATCCATGAGACTTCTAACTGATCAATTTGCCCTAATATTGAAAGTTTCAAACAAGTTTATTGAAAACTGTCTTCTGTGTTATAAAGCAGGAGGAAATATAATGGGGGATGAGCAACTATTTCCTAATAAAGCATGTTGCCCATTCATACAATATATGCAACAAAAACCAGACAAATTCAGTATTAAATTTTGGCTAGCAGCTGATGTTCAATCAAAAATATTTGTAGAATGGCTTTCTATATTTAGGAAGAAATGAAAGTAGATATAGTTCTGAAACCTTCAGAGAACATGCAGTATGCTACTTGGCAGAGCCCTTTCAGATTACTGGAAGAAATATTAGGACTTACAATTACTGTATATTTTTAAAATTAGCTTAAACACTGAGAAATAAAGGACTTAGCCTATTGGTACATTGAAATGCTCAAAGAAAGAAGTATGTGAATCATTCAAGCCTAAAAAGGGAGAGTTTTATTTAAGCAAAATTCTGAAATGTGAAGACATTACCTTGATTGCTTATCAAGGAAAGAAAAACAGAAATGTTTAGTTGTTAAGTATCTTACATCCTACACTTAGTATTGAAAGCAATGAACAGAAAACACCAGAAGTTGTGAAATTTTACAATTCGACTAAATGTAGTGTAGATATGCTTGATCAGATAGCAAGAAAGTGTACTACTAAATCCACTTCCCAGCAATGACTGGTACAAGATTTTTTAGTGTTCTTGACTTAGCTGCTATTAATGCATGGGTCATTTATAAGGAAACTATTAGAATAAATATCAAGTGTCATGATTATAGTTGATTAGCTCTGCAAAACTCAGGTTTCCTTTAAGAAATTTCCACATCCCAATTTCACCCCAGGCACAAATGATATGTGCATTATCTCACTCAGAAAATGAAAACAATGCTCAATTGATCGATGCAGCAATAAAATGATGGGCATTTAGTCTGACTGTAAAAGGTACATTTCCGGATCCTGTACTAGTAAAGTGATAAAGTTTAGTGTTTGTAGGGACTGCACCAAGAATAATGTAAGTCATTCTAAAATATTTATATTTTTAAATCATATCTTATAAAATTAATCATTAAATGTGATATACTTTTAAAATATTTTGTAATTCAAATATTAATGATACTTAATTGTGCAGTGTACTTTGTTTTGTATTTATTATTGTACTGTATGAATAATTTATTTATACATTGTACTATCTCGATTAGGAAAATATATTATAAAATAAAGCATGAGCAGAGTGCATAATCAATGTGGTATAAATAAAAAAAAATTTAGTAGTTAATGGTATTGTGAAACTTATTTCAGCAAAATATCCTTGAAAAAAAGCAGTTATTATTTGTTCAACAAGATAATAAGAACTAAAAGCGGTCAGAATGACCGCTTCTAATCTTCCTAGTGTTAAAAAATATCTTTCATGTATTACAACAAAAATATATTATGTATTTGTGATTTTAAAGATAATTGTTTCCACTTCAGGATGACCAAGATAATTCTTAAAGTGTGTTAATTTTTTATAAATAGGTATTGATAAAATGACAGAAAGAGAAAGAGCTCATCCCCCCAGTGTTCCCACAAGTCCAACTGAAACTTCTCCTCCTTCACTTGATTCTGCTCTAGATGCAAATTCAAAAGAGAAAATTGGCAATACTGAACAGCAGATTTCAGGTTTAGAGCCTGAAGGACAAGAAATGATAACAAATGCAAGTGCCTCCAATTCTGAAACCTCATCCAATGAAAAAGAAAAAGTTAATAACATTGGAAAAGTAAGATTTATTATTTCAGGTTTTTAAAATTGTTGTGTCTTTTGAAATAGCTCATACTATATGATTATGGGAGAAACATTATTTTTTGTAATGAATTGTATTATAATTTATTTTAAATTATATTACAGATGATCTGTTATTCCAGTTGAAAGCTACGTCATAATAGATATTTGTAAATAACTTAGAATACAAGTAGTTTCTAATAAAAGGCAGACAATTAAAGAAGTTTGATTCAGGTTTATTATGTATATGATCACAAATACAGTCACATTTTTTAAAGTAATTTTTAGAAATAAGTGACATTTTTGAAGTGGAGTTAAGATTAGTGTCGTATACTTTCACTCTAATCAGACCATTTTAAAAATTAATTGTATCAAATATAAAAAACAATATTCATTAAAATTTGCTTAACTTTTATATTGAATTTAAAAAATAGTAATTATTTAAGAAAGAAATCACTTGAACTCCTTTTTTTTTCCTCCAAAAGATGCAAGTAAATGAAAATTATCTGTAAAACATAATGACATCATAACAATAAAAACTGAAGGGACAGCATAATCTCTGATAGCTTTGTAGTAGTATTTCATATTTCAAAAGAACACTGAATATTTTATAGGCTCAAAACCTACAGGTGTTTAAGGAATAAGTTCAATTTTAAAAAAATTACCATTATTTTTTTTTTTTTCATAGCAGAAAAATCAAATTTTTCAATAATAGGAAACAAAGAAATAAACATATCTGTCTAAAAAGGTAATTCCTCATAATATTATAACATTTATTTTTATTTTCAATCATGTTATTGTATTAATCAGAAATATACAATGAATATCTTTATTGTTTTTTAATCTTAGTGTCTTCTGGTGAGCATGTGGATGGATTGTTTAAATTAAAAGAATTTTTTCTGCTGAATTATTTAAATGAAATATTTAAAATTCATGCAAATTGAAGTACTAGGTTAATAAAGCTTAAAATTAAGTTGTTTTATAGAAATATGATTTTTGATCTTCTCTGAATGCAATTAAGCTTTGTTCCATGATGTTGGGGCATATCATAGTGAAGGATCTGTTTTATTATTATTTACCAATGATGAGCAATAAATGAAATATAATATTTGTATTATGATTATTTCATTTGATATGGAATTAATAAAAAAAAACAATTACATGTTTTAAGTAATGATGACATTTCACAGAGTGAAGATGTTAACTTTTTTTATGTATATTACTCTTCATTGAGATTAAAAAGGGCATTTAGGCAAATGTTGTTAGGTTTTTTAAAGGTTTTATGGTCATACATATGTCAAAATTTCTTAGTATTTTAGTTTTATTAATATATAATAAATTATTCAAGTATTTTATTTTCTGTTTTTAAAATGCTCAATATTAAAAAAAAAAAAAAAAACTTTCAAGTGGGAACTTTCTTGTAAAAAATAGTCAGCAGTTTGCTTAAAATTCTTTACATTGTTTTATCTAAAATTTTAAAGTTTATCTGTCAACCCAAACATTGTCAGTTAGTTTTAACACAAAGTTTCAGTATTTTATTCATTCAAAAGTATGCAGTATTTGAAACATTTTGATATTGGAAATATCCAGGAAAATTTTTTTTATGGTATTTAATGCATTTTTTGTTATATTTATAAGGTGTAAGGATAGAATAATACAGAAAATAATTTAGATAATTTGGCAATATTTACAAATTTCTTTTACTTAATATATTAAAATGACACCATGAACAATTGTCATATTATGCAGCATTATATATATATATTCTGATTTATAAAATATACTTATATTACTAGAAGATATCCACTTCAGACTGGGTACCCACTGGTTAGATTGAACATGTAGTACTATATCTTAAGAAGAATAAGGATTTTTACATGTGGCTCTATAACATAAACTTGAACTTGAAAATAAATATTAAAATCGTACAGAGATGTAATGAATGTTGACATGTCTTTCATGTAATTTGTTAACAACAAAATGCTTGTTAATTGTTATATATGTAAAATAAAATTCATTTAAAATTTTAAAAATTAAATTCCCTTGAATATAATTAGAATCACTGATCATATTTGTGGAATAAATAATAAAATTTGAAATTATTTTTTTAGTTATGATTCGAAGTGTCTCCAAGAAAATTTTTTTACACGCCTTTGTTGTAAAACTTATATTTAAACTAAAATTTTTTTATATATTTATTTTGTAGACAACACCACCTCTCAGTCCTACTCTATCTGTAGATTCATCGAGTTCTGAAGCTGCTTCATCCATTGCCAATTCCTTTCACCGAACACGAGCTAGCTCTGCTGCAAGTTCTGTAACAGGTGCTCCAACTAGCCAGTGGGTACCCACTTCTGACTGGGTGATCTCATGGAAACAGAAATTGCCTTTGCAGACCATCATGAGATTGCTTCAAGTTCTTGTGCCACAAGTGGAAAAAATTTGCATTGACAAGTAAATATATATATATATATATATGTGTTATTGTCATAGAGGAAATTCTATAGAAAATTAAAAACTTGGTGTTGAAGTATATGTTTATTGGTGAAAAATGTGTGGTGTATATATATACATAATGTTTATTTTTTTAAACATAATTAAGAATTCTATGATCCTAATTCATTAATGAGGCAATGACCTCTTCATTCAGTGTGAATCATTGTCTTCTAAGGTATTTTTGTTAAGCTTGGAAATAAAGAAAGTAAATCTGGTAAATACAGTGGATGTTGTAATAATTTGAACTTTAATTCCATGATTTTGGCCATCAAAACTACACAGATATGCACCTGTGCATTGTTTCTTCCCTGCAATAACAATGCATGATACTTACCAATTATTGTTTTTCATTTTTCCAAGTTATCAGTGTAGATGATTGTATGTGCATCCCAAAAAAATTATTGCTGTCACCTTTTTGGATGATTTCATTGTCTGCTTTCTTTGGAGCCCATTCTTCTTCAAAACCCCACGCTGTTTTACTGCTTCTTTGTCTCTGGAGTGTGGTAGTGTATTCACTCATCAGGATTGTAATAAAAAAGTGCCAATATAGTATCAGAATTGACCACAGAATTGCGTTTATTTTCTTTTAAGGATCAAATGCGTCTTCACATCTTGCCGAGACTTTTTTCACACCCACATTTTTGCAAAATTGAATACACTGTACCTAGTGATATATCAGTTGCCACTACTATTTCATGCTTTTTGATTTGGCTCTCACTCAAAACCATGTCATAGATCATTCAGGTAGTAGTTACTTCCAAAGGACATTAATATTTTATGGTTGTATGGCCATGTTTAAACTAGTTTTTACCCAATTGTAAACAGTTGCTGCAACCATAGGAACAGATGTGCCATGAACTTTATCCAACTCAGTTTGATCTCTTTCAGCATTAAGCCTTTTAAATGTAAGTGTATAATCACTGCTCAAAACTTACTTTTTTCCATTTTTCTGAATAAATACAAGTTTCTTACTTCAATTGACAATGAAAATGAAACCACGCAATAGAAATAGCTGAGACTTGGCAACTGTCTAGTGAGTCATGATGCTTACTAAAAACAAACCATTTTCAATGCTATAAGAGCCATCTCTTGGATTTTCTTAGGATTTATTGAATCACCTCATAAATTTATCCCTTTTCAAAATAATTAATGTATAAAAATTATATATGCAAAATAAGAAAAGCTGCTCTTTCATCCAATACACCTTTAACTAGTTTGAGAAAACAGGATCATATATAAAGATTCCATATATGTGTATGACTTTAAATTTAAATATTTAAAATACTTAGATCTGTATATTCTTGATATCTCAAATGCTCAAACTCTTCTACCTTGGAATTTATTTCCAAATTAATGAGCTCATACCTTTTAAAACATTTTTATTTTATCTTAAAACTGCGAAATAATTTAATATGTAACTTTTAATTGGAGCTATTTTCTGTGAAAAGCTCTTTTCACCCTCATATTTAATTAGGAAATTTAGTTCATATAAGTAAATAATAATAGCTGTATTAGCTTATTTTTAGTGCATAAATTACTGTTAGTATAAATAAATAATGTATTGGAATAAAAGGGCCTGAAACATGATTCTAAAAACAAAGTAAATTAATAATTTTTTACAATTGTATTTTGTATATGATTGGATACTTTTATATTTGAATGTTCTTACTTTCCACTGTGTAAAAATAGTTTTTAATTATTGGGTTTGGAACTAAATGATTGTGGAATTTGTCAATAGATGGCTTTAGCACATTTTGTTTTGTTTTGTTTTGTCAGTGTGTTCAAAGTACCTAACCAAAATTGTTTTCTTATTGTTAGAACTTCCACCTTTAATTAGTAAAAAAATTGTATCAATTAGTTATTTAGCTTCATTTTTATCCCAATTTAAAAACGAGAGAACAAAATGCTTATTTCAGAATATTTTATCAAATTATTTCTGAAAAGGTAGGAAGGAATTTCAAGATACAAGAAGTTATATGCCATATTCCCATATATGGGAATAAAACCTTGAAAGAAAGGCAGTTTCAATAATAGTTTGCCAAATTTTGCTTAGGGGATTTTTCTTTTAAAAACGCACTACAATCTAGCCATCTAGTTACAGTTGATGAGAGCCGCATACATATCAAGGCAGATCATCATAGCACAATGCATGAGATTGCAGAAAAGATTGTATGCATCCATTTAAACATCTTGGCTATGTTAAGATATTTTGATTTAAGGATTCTTCATCAGTTTAAAGATATACATTTGGCGCAACATATTAGTATTTACAATTTTCATCTGAAATGCAACAAAATTGATCTTTTCTGAAATGACTGATTATTGGTGTAATAAAGTAGTAGTTTATAACAACATGATTTGGGAAAGATTGTTTGTGAAGCAGGATGAACCAGTCCATACAGCATCAAAAACTGAGATTCACCAAAAATTTATTATGTTGTCCTTTGGGGGGGGGGGGGTTTTTAAAAGAACTTGAATTTTTTATAAGAAACCAAATGGTTAATTCAAATGTCTATACTCAACAACTTGCCAAACTAAACGATACAGTTTGAGAAAAACAGCCAGAAATGACAAATTGTAAGGGTAATGTTTTCCAACATGAGTTGACTCGTGTGGTGATCAGGAATGACAGAATAGTCCCACTGTAGCTCATGCATGTTGTAAGAGGCGACTAAAATGGGTACCCAGCATCTGGGGGTATAGCTGGATACCCTGCCCCTGGGGATTATATCAGGGGGCCTCAGGGACTTGCCTTCTTCAGGTAAGTACAAGATCAATGACCTCGAGGCACCTTAGTGACCTTTTTCTTTCCTATTGGGTTTACTGTTTTTGGTAAACATGTGATGCACCCCTGGGTTACCCTAGTGATCCTTCTCTATTTTCGATCCCCCTTCTTGTCAACCAATTTTTATCTTTTCTTCAATTTCTACATGTCTATACCACAGTTAAATCTTTTTTGGCGCAGCATAGCCATATTTGGTTCTTTCACCAATAAACTTTACATTCCCCACTCACTCATTCCAACATGAGTCACACAAATATTTAGTCTCTCTCTAAAAGGTATTGAAGCTAGGTTAGGATGTGCTGTCACATCTATCATATAGTCCTGACTTTGTACTTTCCAGGTTTCTATTTGTTTCATTCTATGCTGAACTCCTGAAATGGTAAAAAAATTAATGATAATGCAAAATCTCATTTAATTTGGAGATGATGGGTTTTAAATGGTGCAATTTATTACCTATTTTTAGATTCTATTGATTTTGCCATTTGCTACAATTAAAAGATTTAATGCATTTTAAAATATGTAAGTATGGAATAATGGGAAAAATGCATCAGATAAAGATTTAGCAGCATTGTCAAGTGTCTCATTGCCCTTGATATCTACATGAGAAGGTAGGCATCAAAAAATTAACTTTATATATTTGCAGATTTTGTATTGTTTTTAATACCTGAATGATCATGGATGAGATTAACGTTTTGCTTTAACAGATGGTGAGATGTTCAAAATTATATTGTTATTATTGATTATGAAAAGTGTAACACTCAAAACAGTCCCTTGAGGCACCTCTTAAATAAAATCAGATAATGTTAAGCCCACTTTGGCATTAAAATACCTTCCGTCTAAAAACGTTTGGATAAAAACTGTCCGTTCCCCCCTCAAATCATAATTGTATAAATCTCTGAGAATTCCATACCTCCAAGTGCAATTGTATTCCTTTTCTATATTAAAAAATGCAGAAAACTTGGTGCTTATTCTATATAAAGGCATCTCTTATATATGTCTCCAAAGCACCCAGGTTATCAACAGTAGATTTTTTTTTTTTTTTGTCAAATACCATTTTGAAATGGAGAAATATAGCATTTTGCTCTAAAATGTACGAAGTTCGATTTTCATCATTTTTTCTGAGACTTTACATAGGCAACTTGTGAGGGTTGTGGGTTGATAATTAATTGAGGTTTTTAAAATAGGTATAACGATTGGATATTTCCATGGGCAAGGAAAAGTATATTCATTCCAGATCCTGTTATAAAATTTTAAAAGATTAACTAGAAAATTTTCTGACAAATACTTTATTGTTTTGTCAGTGATGTTGTCTTGTACTGATAATGATTTTTGTGCATAAGAGAGCACATTTTGTAGTTCATGAAAAGTAAAATTATTACTATGAATCAAATTTTGTCTCATGATAAAATTAATTTTCTTCTTTTCAGTTGCATTTTTCATTTTTTTTAAAACTCTCAGAATAACTTTCTGAACTTGAAATATGTTCAAGGTATAAAGCTATTGTGTTTACAATTTCTTTTGAGGATTAAGTGGTTTCTGTAACACTCCAAGAAACCAAATTTCAAATTTTGTCTATTAAGAAAAATTCTCAAAATACATTTCACCCTGTCCCATAACTGTTTATAGTAAAATTGCTATTCATATTTTCAGCATACTTCACCCAAGATTCTGTTTGACTACATTGCTGGATTTTCTTGAAATTTGCTTTCTTTTTTTTAAAGAAATAAAATTTGTAAGGGTTCATGTACTTTCAAAAAATATTCCATGACCACCTTTGATTTTAAAGAGCATGACCACTTTCGATTTTTCAAATTCTGTCACAATTTTGGTTGGTTTCTTGGAGTGTTACAGGCTATTTTAATAGATAAATTTGTGCTTTCAATTGAAATGTTAGTGCAGTGAGAGTAGCAAGGGATGGAGGGAAAAAAGTGGCTAATTAGCTGCTTGATAAATGTCTTCTGCACAATATGGGGTTCTGTTGGATTATGGTTGCATGATCCAATATAATTGGGAAGTATTTACTATTGGAGACATATGTGTTGGTTTTAAATGTCCTGTAAGATAAAATTGAAGAACAAATAGCCAGGTCTATATTGAATGAAATGTTCTTGTAAGGGAATGAAAATAAGTTGGTTGTGTATATATGTGTGGTTATTGTTAAAAGGCACAGGTTATTATCTGAAATGATTTTTTCTAATTGATTTCTCCTTGGGTTATTTTTTATATTGCCTCGAAGTGTACTGTGACAATTTAAATGCCTCGAAAATATGATGGGCACAAGGAAATGGCTCATGAGATTGTTGATATATGGGATGTTTGGAGGCAGTTATAATGTTCAGACTGTAATTAAAACATGGATATGAATTCTGACAGCAAAAGTGTAATGTAATTGGATGAATGGAAATACTTGAAATGTCAGCAATCAAACATCTCATTCACTGCTTTCATGTTGTCTTTTCCGAATGTGCAGTGGATTCTCATTACATCTTTAGCTTATAAATGTTACTTGGAGGGCAAATGTAATTGGATTGCATTTGTTAATGATATCCTTTAATTCAGAGATCTTATTTATTTTCTACAATTCCAGAAAATCAAGGAGGCCATTGGAAAAAAAAAAACTTTTAATTTTGAGATGATTCTTAAGAATCGTCATCTGTTAGTATTCTGTCTTCATATGAGAGGCAAACTTTGAGGGCATCTTCAGATTTATTATTTCAACTTTTATTGTTTTGTCTTGTTAATAAATTTGAATTTGCTTCATTGGAGAATTATTTCTGGAAAAATGAGCTTTCTTGATCTATTATCGTTTTTTGATGCATTCAGTTGCTTGTTTCCAGGCAGACCTGCATTTTTGGTAGGTGGAATAATTGATGGATTTCTTTTACTTATTTGTGGGTTGGGTTTTATTTGGTTACAATTTGAATTTGTGCCTTTGGTAGGCTAGGAAGTAGTTTTTATTTTGCTTGCAAAGAATTTGGATACAGAAGTCATAGTCTGCAAAAATATGTGATTGGGAGCTTTTGTTTCTATTGTTTTTGCACCAGTATCAACAGTTTTTATACTTTTGGAGGATTAGAGACGAGTGGAGTAGAGTTATTACTTAAAACATTTGCATATGATAAGGCAACTGTAGGGATGCATTCAATAACAATTTTCCTAGTATCAGGAAAGGAAATACTTGGATTTTTTTTTTATGGTTTGAATTTCTTTTCCTGTTATTCATCAGGAGCACTTTTGAGAATAGGCAATATGATCACCTTTTATAATTTGGACAGATAAGCTGTGAATTGCAGTCCCTGCTTTTGTGCTCTATGATAGAACATGGGAAACAGGCTTGCTGACCTGGCAGTTTGTTATGGAATAGCCAAATCTTTGGCATATGAAAAACAGCACTAAGGGTTGGATATATATGGTCAGATGGGGTAATTTAGCCAAACTACTTTGATTGATTAAGGCAGAGTTGGGATATTGAAGGTGAGGATTATATGTTTCATAGATTTTATTTGACCATCGTGATCAATTGTCATTCGTCAGACATTACAAACATTTTGATTTTTTAAAAGTTCCAAAATATCATCATCTGTATCATAAAGAAAATCCAGTTCTGATGTGACTGAGTATTGAGGTGTTTTATTGTGACTATATATATTAAATGAATGCCTATATTTTTTAATTCAAGATCATTTCAGTCTGTAGCTGATGAAAAATTAGAAGTTTTATGAACATGGAATTATGACACTGCCTCAAAGATAGCAAAAGGTCATCAACAAAACAGACAATACTTTATTAAATTAAGATTTATAATCAAGTAAAAATTTTGAATTTTCTTTTTTATTTAAAATCTGCAATCACTTAGTTTCCAACCCAATATATTTTACTGGGGTAATGTAATGATGTAGAAATTATGACTTGATTTTTTTTGTAAAATAAAATATTGAAAATATTAAGAATTTTGAGTATATATTATAAGTATTAATGTTTTATTACTTATTTACAAAAACTAATTCAAAAACCTTATTATTTATAAATTTTAAATTAAATTTATATACCAATATTCCTTATTGAGTAGTAATTTATTTCATATTTTATAAGTTTTAATTTTTAATGAACAATGTTTCTTCTCAGAGGGCTGACAGATGAAAGTGAGATTCTGAAATTCTTACAACATGGAACATTAGTTGGTTTACTACCTGTTCCACATCCCATTTTAATACGGAAATACCAAGCCAACAGTGGTACTACAATGTGGTTTAGAACATATATGTGGGGTGTAATTTATTTAAGGTAAGTGCTCTAATTATTTTGATATTTAAACATGAAATGTAGAAAATGCATTTAAATTAAAAAAATGATTTTTTTTTTAATCTTTATTAAATTATATTGTGTTCCTTTATCTACAGGAATGTTGATCCTCCTATATGGTATGATACAGATGTGAAATTATTTGAAATTCAAAGAATTTAAAGGATTCTGAAAAGAAACACTATGGACAACAGGAACAAACGATGAATATTGTTTTCTGTAAAAAGATGAACTAAAAACAAAGGGGTTACAACAATATTTAACCAAAGATTATTATTTATTACAAATTATATTGTTTTTATTTTGTTAAAATTCAAACATAGCGTTCACTGAATCTATTAGAATTTTATTTTTATACTAAAGGTGATATTGAGACAGAGATTTAGTAGATTTTATATTTAGAAATATTAAATGTTATTCAATGGCTTAATAATTACAACCAGTGAAGAATTAGATTTATTTTTTTATATATGACACACAATTTAAAAAGTTCTGACAAATGGTCATAGAATATATAAAATTTAATGATTATTTACATATTTTGTTAAATTTATAAGTAATGACAAATTTGAAATAAATTCTTGGTAATGATTAATATCAGATTCATTCTTATTTGTCAAAAGAATCTGTTCTAAGTAAATGAAAGCTAACTATCCCTTCTCTCCATTTTCAAAATATCTTGTGTATTTCAGATTAATATAAAAGTTAAATATATAAATAAATGAAAATGGACAATATATAGTATAGATGGATAAATTAATCTAACCATACTGATTGATTCTATGGATAATTTTAATGTTCCAGAATTTGTTTATTTTTAACTGATATTGCTTATTCATTTAATATAAAAATGTGGACTGAAAATTGATTTATTAATGTTCTATAGTAGAATTGATGTGTTTAATTTTATTTAAAAAGTATGTATTTCTCTCTTGCTATCAAAGAAAATTCCAGCTTTCCAAACTTTTTCTATTTTCATTGTACTATTTCAATTATTTCATGAAAGTGAATAATATACTTCAAGTATTTATATAGTTTTAGTATTGCAGTTTTTCAAAAGAGGATGTTCTCAAGTGAAAAAAGCTCGCTTCCTTTTGGCAAGCTTTTAGTTATCATTATTATACAAATAATTTTTAAAACTTTTGATTTTTGTAAGCAATAAGTAAATATATCATCTAACATAAACTTGAATTTAATTTTGCTTTTCAGTATAATTTGCATCAATATGAATAAGCTGCAAGAAATTTGTTAAATTAGACTAGAGAATCTAATAAAATTTTAATGTATTTTAAAATATTATTATTTTTTTTGTAAAATATTGTACAAATTAAATTATAAATGATATAATTAAGTCTTTTATGTTGTAATTTAAACAGGGGGAAATATTCTGTTTTATTTACATAAATTATATTTTCTTTAGTACGATAAAATGCACCATTGCATTGTTTATTACTGAATCTCTATCTGATGTCATCAAAATGCTTGATGCTCCAACAAGAATACAGCCATACTTTAAATACAGTAAAAACTTTTGTTAGAGGAAATTATATACACTATTAAATTTGACACATGGCTGTTATATTTTGCAATCACATTTCCTATTAAGATTCTTAAACATGTTTATTTGATGTTAACTGTGAACATTTTGAAATGCAAAATCATAGTTTTAAAATGTTCTGCTTTACATAATTTATATTTGTATCTTGTTAATGTATTTCAACTACTTGTTTAATTCTAGTCTCTTTTTTTCCTAATTTTGTGATTACTGTACATTCCTGTGATTTTTTTGTAATATCTATATTACTATATTTGTATGAATTCAAATAAGCTTAACTAAATGTAAATTATGTCATAAAAATATTTTTTTAATTTAATTTAAAAATTCAGCAAATGATAACATAAATTATGTAGCATGAATGCAAACTATTAAAATGTAAATCATTATATTGAATTTTAAAATATGTTATTTGCTATAATACAATTTTATTACCTTATGTTTGTTATTTTACATATTTGCAAACATGTACTTTTAAATTTTTTCCCTTTAATTGCTATCAGATATTATTTGAATTCACAAAGGATAGTGGTTTAAGTTTCTATGATCAGTACTGTATATTCTTGAAAAATCTTACAATATTTTCATCCATTTTTCGAAATGATTTCTGAATAAAATTGTGCAATGAAAAAAAACCATTGTGGTTGTAAATTTTTTTCACCCCCAAATAAGTAAAGTTGGAAATGATAAAAGAAAATACATTATGTATAAATCATTTTAATTATTCTAATGGGAAAACTTAATCAGTTATTAAATACACATGTATAACAATTTTAAAAAGAAAATTTAGGATCTCCCCAAGTAAAACATTTCTTTTTTTTAACTATAAAAAATAGTTAATTCTTCTCCCAAAAAAACTACATTGGGTTATTCTTACACATCATTGTATGTTTTAGAATAAATGGTTTTAAAAACTTCTTTGTTTATTTGGCACTTGTATGAAGTGGAATGAGAGAAAGATTATTCTACTTCTCTGGTTCTTGAACCATGACATCTTTGTTTTTGCCCTGCCCTTATCCATAAGGGTCAATATTAAAACATTTGTTATTTACATTATCAAGTTTTTCCAAGACTGATACATTACCCACTGAGATGCAGAAATACTTTATATGCTTAATTTATTCCAAAAAATAACTGTAATTCTGGAAATTAACATCCCTGTATTTTTAAGCTACAAAATATCTTCTTGATACTCAATACGTAGTTTTAAGGTTATCTCATTGGAATCCTCAAAACAACCTATATAAAGTTTTTTTTTTTTAAAAAAAAACTAGATAATGACTCCAAATGTTTTACTACAGAAAAAATTTGGCTACCACTCATTATGTTCTAAAAATGAGGACAAATCATGTGATTAACATTACAAAAATAGTAATTAAAATGATACTTTATATGAAGATAATGCTACAAGAACTATTACATATATACAAAAATACTCAAACAAAATTACAACAATTCTTCCATCTCTCTCAAGAATTGCATGTAAGCATCATCTTTAGTCGGTGCAGATACAGATGGATTTGACACAGGTGCAGTAGATGGATAGTTGTCTTTTGAGTGATCAACTGTTGAAAAATATTAATAATCAACCATTTTTAATGGAATATAAGAAAACACTTATAAAAATGATTTAATGTAGAATTAAGTTGCTGTCACCTAAGTTAAACAGCAGTAGATGACAAACTGCAATTAAAGAGCTTTCAAAGCATTTAAGTATTTCATAATTTATATTACAAGTAATAAGAATTGAAAATATTGTTCACTATTAGAATATATATGTAATAAATATTAGATTTTTTTTTTTTTTGGCAATTAACCCTCCGAGCGTTTTACTTTTTTGTGTAAAGCTATACCGAAAGCGATCTACTTAGGCACAGCTAAAGGTCCCGAAAAGTTTTCCCTTTCCATTCACAAATTCTTCAAAAATGCAAGAGCCTCCTGTTCCTACCCCCTTTTTTGACGTGGGTGGTCCACACAACCCCTTGGGTTGGGCATTTAATTGCTTAGATCCGACGCTTAGATAAGCGATTTCGTTGCCTAGGGGAAATCTTGTACGGCAGGCTACAAGCAAGCTGGAATGGGGTTCAGATTATTCACAGATCAGAACTTGGAAGATGTTCGCCCGATCTATTGAGTTTCAATAAAAGCGTTCCAACAAATGAAGAATAAAAAAATATAGCTTGATAAAAATTGGTGGGTTCATAGTTGAAAAATATTTGTTTGCTTCAAACAATAGAAAAATTTTTTT
This sequence comes from Nephila pilipes, assembly GCA_019974015.1. Taxonomy (NCBI): domain Eukaryota; kingdom Metazoa; phylum Arthropoda; class Arachnida; order Araneae; family Nephilidae; genus Nephila; species Nephila pilipes. The sequence continues at coordinate 482,112 of BMAW01114903.1, read as the reverse complement.
TTCTGTAATTTTTAAAAACTTTTTTTTAAATTTTAATATTACGATTTTAACCTAGAAAAAGCACCCTATATTCATTATTGAATACGAGACCAAGAAAATACAAAATTGTTTGCATGTTTTGAAAAAAATTAATGATTAGTATTTGCTATCAAGCACTATTTGCTTAATCAAAGCGCCAGAATTGTCATAAAAGTTTAATTTTTATAGAAGATTGAATTCTCAGAAGCAGTTTGCTTGTAAAAATAAATATCAATAAATATTTTAAGGATAAAATAAAATCTTAAATTTCGTAAAATCACGTGTTTCAAATACAGTAATCGAGACGCATTAGGTCACATATTTAGGCGTTTTTTGGATCAGGTGAAGAATGCACACTTATTCATTATTTTCGAGGTATGAAGTAAAATTGGCGCCACTGTTTTAAAATTGAAATTTTGAACAGAATTTATTTTGAAAGATAATATTAAATGCTTTAGTAATTTGCATAATATTTTAGTGGACGGTAACGCTGATCCTCATAAAAATGTAAAAATTAGTTTGGTCAAACATATATCAGATCTGCAAAAAACCTTTTTTGAATCCTGTTCAAAATAAAAAATTATCTTGGATCCAAAATCTTTTTAAGACTTTTAATTCACTGAACTCCCAATAAAAGAAGTTGGTGTGGTGTGGAAGTTAGGAGAGGGGGTGCCAGCTCAAGTGTCGTCCTCTGCACTTGACCGAAGTTCAAAATTACGAGGTCCATTGCCAATAGCCCTCGTGTTGCTTCCAGTGCGACGTTAATAAGAAAACACTAAACTAAACCCAATAAAAGAAGAAAACCTCCGAACTCCCAACAAAAGAAAAAATTGAGTGTATATCAGTTTGATTGATATATCACATTGATGTATACTCAATTGAAATTAAGAGTTAGTTAAGTGTTATAATGTATTTTTTGATTGACAATAGAAAATAATATCATGAAATTGCCGTAAGAGTTGTGAAACATCTAATATCATATGTTTCAACCTATATATGCGAAAAATCTTTCTCTTTGTACACTGCGACAAAAACAAAATACAGAAATAGGTCGGATGCTGAAGAAGACATTAGGTTGATGGTTTCAGAAATTTTTACAGACGTAAAAATACTTTGCAATAAAAAACAATCATGGTCAAATCATTAAAATTCTTTTTTTTTCATTATTTGTTATATTTAAAAAAATATTGCTTTTGTTTATTATGCATAGGCCATATTTTAGGAAAAAAAAAAACTTTCGCTACCTTAACATTCATTAATCTTACTAAGACGTTTCTAATAAAAAAATAGAAATGCAATAATAATTTTGTAAATTTGATTAGGATAAAGAGCTTTGATATCCTATTTTTTCTGCTGTTTGATCAAGGGGTTCCTTGAAGGTAATGGTAAGCTCAAAAGGTTCCCCAAAGTGCAAGAGGTTGAATACCTCTGCTCTAAGCGAAATACCCCATCTACATCCACTTTTGTGCAAAGGTAATATATTTTACATTCAATAAATAATTTTAAATTTTAATGGAGTATATATTCTTCAAAATGTCAAAATATTTCTAGCCATCTTCAATCCCACATTTTAATTTTCAACTTTCTGTTTCTTTGGTGTTTTCAAACTTTAAGTACATATTCGTATTATATCTTTTAACAGAAAATTGTCATCGATTACTACATCTTACATATCAGTTATTACAAATTTGGCAGTGAGAGAAACTTTTCCCTTTTTAATTTGTCTTTCAAAACAGTACACTTAAAACACTTTAGTTCAGTGAAGTTGACAAACAATTTCTCAAAGAATTCATAACAAATTTTGTAAGCAATTTTAAATTTTAGAAATGTATTCTTAATCCCAGGAATATAACCATATATAATTGTTAGTTTATTCTTTTGTATTAATGGTACGAATTTATCATCATATCTCGTTCTATATCGGAATAAAATAAACTGTAGCTGAAATGTTATGATGTTTAATTTCTTTGGTAGTTTTACAGAAAAATAATGTCTGGCTGTAGAGAAAAGAGAGCGTATGATTTGATCTATTGAAAGGTGATATTTTTTTCCAAATGTAAGGTATTTTTTAAATTTAAATAACTTGACCGAAGCGGATCATATAATTTCAAAATGCACTCTATTTGTGCTCTGTTTGTGTGCTGGTTTCAAAGTAAACCACCTCACTTCTGAATAGCCGAGCAGCTTTTTATATTCAATATCAAAATGAATGCAAAATTGCTTACGATTTGCTTCTCCAACCTTAAAGGGACTAAAATATATGTTTAAGTTCAGTGCAAAATATTCACAATATGTAAAAATAATATTCATCTATTAATTTTAGTCCATTTTACAAATTGTACCTAAAAAGAGTTATATGTGTTTATTAGATCAAAAATTCGTTTATAACAAATCAGGTATAATTTTGGGTAGTTTAAATTTCAATATAATATACATATTTTAAAACAAATGCAAAAAGAGTCAATTTATTCAAACTTGTATTTCATGAATAAAATAAATCAGTGTTCATATGTTCTCAAATAAACAAAATTGTAATCAAAGTGTTCATTCAATTTACAAAAAAATGCAAAGAATCGTATATAAGCAATAATTTTAATTGTTACAAATGTTAAAAATATCAGAGACACATAAGAAAAAAAAAATAAATATTTTATATTAAATGCTTAAACAAAACAAAAGTACTAAGTCTTTAAAGTACCTTAATGCCTACTTTCAGAACAATTTGTTATTTGAGAAAAAATTGTTTGTGAAACACAATATTGTGTATATATAACAGTGTACAATTTAATTTAAAATTATTATTGAATTTAAAATTATAAATTTTTTAACATTTGTGATAATAATGTCACTTATATCTATTTTTAATAATCTGTGAATGCATCAAACTATTACTTTATTATGTTGAAAGTATATTTAATATAACGAACAAATTTCTAACTGAATTTTAAAATAATTATTTCAGAAACTATTGTAGATATGCTCATAATTTTTGTATACCGAAGTTTTAGTATCTCAGCTTTGCTTCCAAGTAAAATTTTTATTTTATATTCATCAAATTGTTCAGCATATTTTTTGCTAATGACGTGCGGTTTTTAACTGATTTGTAAAAAACTTACGGAATATATGAAAATATGCTGGCGATGAAATTTATTAAATTTTGAATTTTATATTTTAAATTTTCATAGAATTGTAAATTTATGTGATTAATAATTTTTAACTTTGTATGTACCATACATAAATATTTTTTGATGTAATTTGAAAAGCAGATTTTCAGGGTAGCTTATGTAAAATTCGTAGTTGTATAATGTTAAGATTACGAAAAATGTCCGGATTTTAATTACATGTACTTCAATTATCCTTTAACAGAAGATAAATTATAAGGGATTTAACACATATGAATATTTTTTAAATTTGAATCTTCAAATAATTAGTAATCAAAAGTATCTGTGCAAAAGTACAGTTGATACTTACACGTATGAACAAATATAAATGTGTGCAGATGCTATTAATTACTAATTTTTCAAAAATCAAGTTTGAAAAATATGAGTTGGAGTGGGAAATCGCATTCTTTTTCTCTTTGAGGGAAGATGTAGTTCAGTTATTTAAAATTCGGATGTATTTCAAAACTTAACATTACAAAACTGAGTATCATGCGTAAGCTGTCCTGAATACCTGGCTTTGAAATTATGAAAAAAAAAAAAAAAACTAATAGATTTAAAAAAAAAGTTTAATTTTTGGTATTACTTTTATTCATGCATTAGAGATTTTTAAAAGTAAAGAAATACAGAAGCTTAAAAATTATTCATTTGTAATAATTGAAAATCTTAAAGCGTTTCTGATTTTTACTTTGTCTTTTTTTTTTTTTTTTTTTTAATTTATGACACGTTATTAGGAAATAAATATTATTTTAAAAACTGAAAGTAGTGAATAAAGTAACACAAATGAAACAATAGAACGTATTTATTATTTTCATACATTCTCTGTATTTAAACAAACATTTTATAGATATATATTTAGCGATGTTTTTCGAGATTTATAGAAATAACATAAAAACTTAACTCTATCTGATATTTTTTAATATGAGGAAAAATAAAAAAAAGGTGAATTTTTAGCAATCAAAGAAAATATACAAAGATTAATTTGTCCAACAATATAAAACAGTAGGTTTCCTACTCTATCTAAATTTGTTAAAATTCCAAATGAATATTAATTAAAAATGGGATTAAAATCTAGTTAATTTTGTGATTGAACTTTAAAGCGTTTTTTGGATTGGTTTAAATAAAAAATTTTATCTCGAAAGCTAGGTCAAGGGACGCATTTCTTTCATAAACCCAATAAAATCTCAACTCAAGTTGACCAACAAACACACTTGAAAGGAAATTTCCCCCTTCCCCTCTTGAACGAATGTCTGAATGGAACTCTCTCTAGCCCTAAGGGCAAGAGTGGGGTTCCCTTGTGAGCCATAAAATTTCCTGTCAAAGTTCATTGTGTGTCCGCAACCCTCCCCAATTATCTAACAAGATGTAAAACTTTTAAAAGGGGGGGAAGGAATTGCAGAAAAACCCGGCGCAAACGATCTCGAATACATCCTGTGATGGCGAAAAAACACGGCTCTGACGCTTTCGGTGCGCTCACAGCCACACGGGATTTTACGGCGCAAACGCTTTCGGAATATCTCGGACAGTACGGAAAAAAGCGTGTGAAACGCTTAGAGGGTTAACAATCATGTATAACACTTTAATTATTTCTATTTATTTAAATGATTAGTTTTCTTAATAAGATTTATCCAATTATTAACTTTTATTCTGATATTTGTTTCAAAATTAGTAATTTTTAGCTCCTTGTATGTTACATACATTCACAGAACAAATCATAATTTTTTTTGTTAAGTTTAAAATTTCAATCTATGTACTTTTTATGAGTAATTTATAAAAATTGAAATGAGACATAAAAAAACTTACATGTTCCACTTTTACCACCACCCTTCTTGTGGCGATCTTCACGCTTTATACGTAGAGTTGTTGGCATAAATCTCATGACATCAGCACTTAAGTTTCTTATCTGTGGCTTAGCTTCTATAGTGGCCGACCTTTGAGTTTCTTCTTCAACACCTATATTTTTGGGACGTTGCATTAAACTCGGAGGAGCACTTAATACAGTAACATTACCAGAAGCAGCAGTTGTTGATGTGGTGGTGCCTGTAGTTCCAGGAGGTGCAACATTTGATGAAGGAATAATATTTGAAATTCTAGGTGGTGGAGCTGAAGGTGGTCGAATAAGTCTTGGTGGTGGCAAACCTTTAAAAAAAAAAAGAAAAAATTAATTTTAAATAAATTAAATTTTAATATATTATATTTAATAAATTTTAATATACTTATTCATAATTTTATTTTAAATTGCAATTAATTTCTTAAAAATTTGTTGCACTTATCAAACATGTAGGTAAGAAACATATGGAAATTACTTAGGTCAAATTATTTCAAAAATACATGTATTAAATTTACATTCCCTTTCAACAAGCAATGAAACTTTTTAAAATTCATTGGTTGTTTAATCTTACCTGAATTGATAATCAAATGTCTTATTTTTTACACTCCTATTTTCTAATAAATAATTTTTAGATGTCAATACATAAAAATAAACAAAAGTTAAAAGGTTATTACTAAATTAAGTAAATGACAAGTATTTTTATTTCTTCAGAGAAAATTTTTTTGAAACAGATGGAAAACTGAAATATAATATATAATTAGCTATTTTCTAACTTTAAAAATCTGATCAGTAAATACAAGTGAAAACATGTATGTATAATTTTAGACTTGGCAGAAAATTTTTTCAGAAAAAGAAAAATTCCAGAAAGTAAAAGGAGGCTAAAAAAAAATAAATAACAATTCTCAAACATTTGATATTTTTAACTATACAAAAGCAAATTTTAAGAAAAGTGGGGGGGGGGGAAATTGGTGCATTTAAAAAAATGATAAAAAGAATTAAAACATTTTGAAAAATAAAATAATAAGTCCTTAAAATAACAAATGTAATTAGTATTTGAAACTGACCTGGTGGTGGTCCTGGAGGTAAGCGAATAGGAGAAGCTCCTAGCCTAATTGGCAAACCTGGAGGTGGTAAACTTGGTCTTCCAGGTGGAGGAGGAGGTGGTACACCAGGAGGCATCATACGAGGTGGAGGTGGTAAATGAGCTCTTATAGGTGGAGGAGGGGGTCGGAACATAACCTGGACACTAGGTGGAGGTCCTGAAAAAAAAATGAGATCCAATTTTTAAAATAATGAAATTTTTGTTCAATAAATATAATATTGAATTAATATTCCTTCTGTATAAACACCTTAGATTTTATTATAAAATAACCCATGTACAGATATACTGCCAGTCTTATTTTATGAATTAAAAGCCTAATTCTAAGCTATGATCTCAAGAAATGAAGCAGATATCAGTATTTCAGTTTTAGGATATTTACAAGCTTTGTGGGGGATGCCATACACTTTCTCTCCAATGATACTGATGATAGATTTTACAATAAGACACATAAAAAATGATTGCATCTATCACTATAATTGATATTTGTCCCTTGTATTACTGAATGCATTTGGCAGTCACTATGATGTTCTTTTTAAAATATCTCACAACACAACTATATAAGTCACAACACAACTTTTTGATCAATTTGAATAAGTTATATCTTAAAAGAGGTTCTCAGTTAAGATAAGCTACATTATGATTTCATAGTCAAAGTTATCAATACTAACGATGTGGAGAGATGCTATTAATTTTGGGTAGATTGAAATTGCAATTTGTTGGTTAGCTAATAAGACATATTTACCTACCAAGCCACATACGAATCTTTATTAGTCAATATCCACTTTTAACTATACTTTTTTTGTTCCATGGTGGAGAAATTGCTGCAGCCCACAATTAAATTTATAGTTAAACATTCTCCAGGCTTATACATGAAACTCTAACAGAATGAGGTCTTAAACAAGCTACAAGTGGCTATTAAATTCTAATTCAATAATGGAAAAAGAGAAAATATTTTAATAGAACAAAAAAAAAAAAAAAAACACCAATCTTGGTAAAAAAATAAATAAATAAAAGGTGAAATGATACAAAAAACATATAAAAATTAAATCAAATTTTAACAGTGGATTAAATAAATGAATGGAAAAGCTCATTCAAGAAATCAGACAGGCATTAACAGTCTGTAATATACAGTTTCAAAAACAAATTCTTATAAGAAGCAAATACCTTGAGGTAATCTTGGAGGAGGACCAGAAGGTAAAGAAGATGACTGAGGCATTGGAGGTATGGGTATATCTTCTAATTTTGGCTTTTCAGTCACTACTGAACTTGCAAGAGTATCATTCGATGTATCCATAACCTCATTATCTTTTTCCTGCATATTACAAACATTAATTGAAGAAATAATTCTTATCTTAAAAAAAATTGCAAAACATTTTGAAATGAGATTTTTAAAAAAGGGTTTGTACAAATTTCTTTACCTTTTTCTCCTCTTTTTTGCTATCACCAGTCTCAGAATAACTTTCATCATCTTTTTCATCAGCAAATCTTATTTTTCTACTTTTAACTAAATATGTACCAAATAAACAATAATACATTAAACAATATCTAAAAGGAATCAAAAATCTATTTAATATAAATGTTGAAAAAACAAAAATATATACCATATATTTTTTAAATTAAGATTTAAAACTAAATATTTGTATTATATATATTTATATTATACATATATTACAAGAATACATATAAACAACAATGGAAGGAGGAATGAAAATCCTTTAAAAATAAACAAAATGGAAACAAAGCTATTCAATACTGCCATTGATTAGGACAACAGAATATGTTTATATATGTATTAATGATCCTATTTTTGCAATCAGTAATAGCTTTATATATATATGAAAAAAGTAAGACCTAAAAACATGAGCTATAATGAATAATACACTAGAATAGCAAACAGAAAAAAAAACTAGAAAATACAAATATTTATTCATAGACTGCATATAACCAAAGCAAGAGAAAAATTGTAAAAAATAAATAAAAAGTAATTCACACAAAATTTAACCAATACCGAAGTAGCCATTTCATCCAAAGATAAATTTTGGTGCCTTAAAAAGCAATGGACTACATTCATGTGACCTCATAACCACATGATAACTATATCATATGCTACCAGCTGATGTAAACAAGTCCTGTATTTGTTTGTTTAGCAATGCG
>BMAW01114903.1:404423-473839 GCA_019974015.1 Nephila pilipes | reverse complement strand
GTCATGTCCCAAACACTGTTCATTATATTATAATTGAACATCTGGTGTTTCATCATCACTGTCTCACATTTTCAAAGTCATGTTTAAAACTCATATGATTTGGTAGGTATTACAACACAAACCACAACTTATTTGTGTAGTAATACAAAATTGGATTTTTATATAATATTCAAGATTTTAACTCTGACATTTCATATGTTGTTGTTTTTTTATAAAGTGGTTTTACAAAAAATGTTGCAAAAATTTAGATAAATAATTGGCACCGTACATTCAGATTTAATTCTATGCCATGAACTCCAACATTCATTCACACAGAATAAATAAAAAATAATATCTTTTGTATTCGATCCATGGCACAAACACAAAATTTATATATAATTCCTCAAATAGTAAAAATACATATACATTTTCACCTTAGGATAAAGCCAAGCATATTATCCAAACCTTTTATTCGATATGTGAAACATTTTTATTTACAACTTCATCAGTCACATTCATTCATAGAAGTCCTGAGCTAAATATTTATTATTTAATGGACTTTGTACAATAATTCTGATATGATATAAAAGGACTTCATATTTATATAATGTTTATTTTCACAATTTAACCACTTTAATTAACTTTAAGAACATGAATAATATTCTTTAAAAATATGCTCATGAATTACAAAGTAAAACTGAGGTTCTGGAGTTGGCAGAAAGAAACAAGAATCACATTTGCATGACAAGGCAATATAACAAATTGTTAAGCAGTATTCAAGATTTATAGAATGTAAGTCTTTCTATTTCTCAAAATTAAGTGTTTTTTCCCTATGGTATCATTTCAATTAAGAAAGCAATTTTAAAAAATAACATTACATATATATTTTTATAAATTATATTATCAATAATATAAGTATTAGTATGTGTTTGTAATTCACATAGTTGGAATTTCAATTTTTGCACTTCATTTTATATTAAAACATAGAAATAAAAATTGTATGCAGTTAAAAAATATTACTTTATATAAGAAAAATAAAAACTTTTGGGGGGAATCTTACTGCTTGCAAATCATTATTAAATTTGAAATTGTACATGGAATTCACATATTTACATTTCTTTTTCATAGGATTTAGAATCATTGCTATATTTACTAAAATATTTTTGATTCGTTTTTAAAACATTATAATCAACTTATTATTACATTGATTTTATTTGCAAAACAAATTTTAAAAAACTATAATTCCAAGTACAAAATAAAACTGTTTATATCATAAATCATTATATAACTTACAGCTTAATTATGTATCTTAATTAAAATAGAAAATAATTTAAATCCAATGTTGCTTTATTTTTTTAAAATAGAATCAGCTTGAAGAATAAAAAATGTTTATACATGAAGGATACTATTATTCAGTAATGCTTGATTGCAGTGTAACTATTCACATTTATTTTTTAGACAGTTTAGAATAATTACAAAACTAGAATAAATATTGGGGCCTTTATTTTTAACACAATAGAATCAAATGACACATAATATTTATAAATCAAAAATCTTTTATTTTGAAATACAAAATAAGTTTAATCAAAACAAAAAGGTAAAAATAATTCAATAATTTTAATAAGTTAAAAATGTTAAAGCAGAAAACAGTTAAAACTTACAGCATACAAACAAACACCAGAAGTAAGTTTGGAAGGGTTTAGCTTAGAGAAGTACATTTTAACAATACCATTAAATGACAATAAGAAAAAAGATACAAAAAAATATATTCAGATTATTTCCTGCCTAGTAATTAGCATAAAAAACTTAAGCTACAAATGCATTTTTCAACATACAACCATGACTTTTTGCAACCAGTACAGTGAAAAAGCAGCTCAACAGAAAAAGAAGCATTTGTAAATATGAGCAATATGATATTAGAGAAGCACACAAACATAAGGAATGCACATGCTCAGTGCCAAGGCAATTTTTGTACTTTTATAATGGTTAGAAGAAACCATCAGGATGCCTTTCCACATGGTAGAATGATCATCAATCTGGAAGAGGGGTGTTGTTTGAAAAGTTTTACAGAAGAGTTTGCAATTGACAAAGTGTAGTTTCAAGAGCTTGGAAAGTTTTCCAAATGACAGGTACAGCTATCTGAAAGGTTGGTTGTAGTCGGTTGTAGCTATCTGAAAGGTTGGTTAACTACGGCCATATGCCTAATTCAAAGGTGGCCTAATTGCCCATTATGCTAAATGCTGCATACCATTAACAGCAAACCATCACAAACCATCAGCTACACCATTTACAGTGGTGTCAAGAACACAAAGACTGGACATCTTATCAATGGAATCATGTTCTGTTTACTGATGAGACTCTTTTTAGTCTGACTAACAACTCTCAGCTCTAGTTGATATGCAGGGAGATAGGGACATGGTTTCTCCTCCCCCAACATAAGGGAAAGACCACTCGGTTAGTCCTAGAGTGTTTGTGTGGAGCGGCATTATGTTGAATGTATTGATGGAACTACATATTTTCAACAGCAGTTCACTTACCTGAGATCATTATTGCAATGAAATTATCACTCCCCCCACGTGTCTGTTCTGAGGTGTCATAGGCCTAGACTTTATTTTTGTGAACAACAATACACATCTGCACAAGATCTCTGCAGTTGAAGAACTTCTAGAAAGTGTGAATATTTGCAGAAGGGATTGGCCTGCATGTACCCTTGATTTAAATCCCTTCAAACACATGTTGAATGCTTTGTGGAGATACCTGGCAGCAAGATTGTATCTGCCAGAGAACACCAAACTGCTGAGACAAATGCTCCTCGGAATGGCAAATCTCATCTCAACAACTGCTGGTTAATTTGGTATTGAATATGAACAGGTGGTGTCATGCAACCATTGAAGTTAGGGGAAGTCATATCTCTTACTAAAGGATTTTGATCTGTTATTTTTATTCATAACCAGACATTGTTTTTTTACAACACATTCTGTCAATAAAACCTTTTTCTATAAAGTATGCCCACAATTCATGTTTTGGCTATGCTTTCATCAATCTTTAAGAACTGCATTGTGCCTCCTTAGTGTGAATTTTTTTCAGAATTATAGCATAATCTGAAAAGTTGCTTAAGTTTTGCACATTAGTGTATAAATGAATAATGTAAGAAATATATTAAATATAACTAATTGAAACAAAGTAGATGTATAAAATGTCTATAGCTAGCATAAATGGAAATCCTATGTTAACACATTATGCTAAATTCTTCATGTAAATATCAAGTGATTTTGATGTGGCACCAGTTGTTGATGAATTTACCCCATTATTTAAAAGCCAACACTACCCTTTACATTTCCCAATTAGAACTAAAAAATCAATACTGCTATTTATATAATAAAGTTATAATTAAAATTTACATAAAGCAAGACTTTTTTCTTAAAAAATTGATAGTGTATTATTGTTTATTTGAATTTTAACTACATATATGTGTGTGAAGTTAAAATGAATCAATAACAAAAAATATATTAATAATAATAAAAGGTTACCTGACTTTGTATCATAGCTTAGAAGATCATCTGCTTTTTCTTCATTTTGTGTATCTACAAAGATTATTTGAATACAATCAAAAATAAATAATTTAATGTACAATAATGAAGACATGGAAATTCACAATAAAGCAAAATTTTCAATGAAATCAATAGATTTAATGCATAGTGAAACTTAATGTATTTTTATAATAAGAATTCCAAATTCGAAATCAATGAAATAAAAAAAAGCATACTTTCATCTTCAATTTCTTCATCACTAGAAAGATCAGGAATAGGTCCAGGAGGAACACCAGGAGCATTTAAATTAGTCATAGGTGGTTCTCTCTCACTGTTATAAATAATTCATAAAATTAATTATAACAGATAGAAATTATTTATTTCTAATTAAGATTTTAAAAAAACTGAATTAATTTTCATAACTGAATAAAACTGTATTTGAAGAAAAATAATTCAGTAAGAAAAAAAAAAAAAAAAAAGTTTTAAAAAAAAAAAAAAAAAAAAAATACTTTCAAAAGCATTTAGGCACTTTTTAGATCCAAGGCATTTGTACAGAATAAATGAAGATAAACAAGATGGAAGTTTGCAACAAAATTGTGAGGAATACATATGATTACTAACCATAAATGAGCACAACAAATTTTACCTAAATATAGAAAAGCTAATGTGAAACATATTTAAATGTTTCAAAAAAAAAAAAAAAAAAAAAAATTAAAATTTAATAAAGGTATTTTAATTTTAAAAAATTAACCCATATGATCTCATAATGGTTACATACAGCTAAAAAAAATTGAGAAAGTAATATTTCATCTCTAAAAATTAAGACTATAAGTGAACAAACATGGAACTATAACAATAATTAACCTTATTCAAAATAACCATATGGCTTTTAAATAAGTAATCAAATATTAAGTCAAGTATCTTCATTTCAACTATTCGGAATGTAAAAGAATGTTACATTTATAAATGTATCACTTAATGTAATGGGAGAGAACATGATATATTTTAAATTGATTCTACCTGATAGCAGAGGGTTTCTTTAAAATTGAATGAGGAATCACTACATTTTCAGTCTCCATATGTTGTTCCATTTCATTAGGTAATGGAATTTGTGAAGTTACTAAAAAAAAATATATAAAAGGTTTGTAATGAAAGAACTAAAGTATTTCTCAATATTGTTCTTACATTAACAATATAATTACTTACAAAACTCAGGCATTTCAGGTGTATCTGGCAATGGAATCTCATCAACTTGAACTTGTTGAGCAATTCGCACAGATTCTATACAAATAGAAATACTTTAATACAGTATGAAATAACTTTATTATTATTCATATATATGTATTATTATTTATATGATATATGTATTATTTAATTCACATAAAACTTTTTAACATATTGAATTTTAAAAATCAAAACTGATATAAAAATATTTTTGTCATAAAAGGTTATCATTATTCATAACACAAAGCAGGGAAGAGAAAACACCTAGAATAAAATATTACCAAAATATTTCATGAGAACAGATCTGCGTCCTTCATATTCTATCTCTAGTTTTTTCAATTCATTATATCTTTCCCTGTCTTCCTTGTACTATAAAAAAGAATTTATTAAAATACAATTATTATGCTAAAATTAAATCATATATAATATGCTTTATTATGGTAGAAACCAACAGAAAAACTTGAATTGGTGGTTAACTTTGGTTTTGTTTAATTCTTATATAAACAAAAATATATAAGAATTGCACATAATTGAAAAAATACTTCATGTCCCAATATTCCTGTAGTAAATAAGTACCTATATTTTCAAAAATTAAGTACAAGAGCAAAAATAGGTAAAACTATAATTATAGAAAAATTTTCTTTTCAAATGTATATATCAATACACTTCAACAAAATGATGAAAGCAAGTATTTTAATAATGCAACAGAACAGATTTAAAAAATGGTATTACAAGTACAAACTGACACATTTTGGACAGAATAGAAAATTTTTAATATGATTCCATTTCAGAATGAATGTATTCCAAAATAGTAATACAATCACCTAGTGTTTGGCACAATATATCTCATGATGATTCATTGCCATAAATTCATACAAAAAATCAGCCTGTGTATATAAATTATTCTTATATTATTTAAAATTTAATATTTGCTTCTAAATTTTGTAGAAATATGGAACATTTCATTTAAACCAGTTTTCTTAATCTAACAATTAAAGTAATAATTGTATTTGTTCAAGCAAACAGAAAATAATAGCATAAGGAACAGAATATCAAATGTTATCAATTTACATGTATTTCATAACTACCCTAAGTAAGAACAATTCATCATTGGTTAAGCATTAGCAATGTAATTAACAATGAGAAAGGACAGATGGAAAATGATGTTAGATTTTGAAATGTTTATATACTAATAAATAACAGTTTACATAATAATAAATTCTTATAATATATATATATATAAGAATGTTAATTGCCTCTCCATATTAATTATATATTATTGATTGATTAATTATTTTCTGTATTATTCTTCATATATTGAAAGTTGACAAAAGATATACTTGTGGCGGCTGCCTACATCACCTTTTGACGTCACCTTTTTGACTGCGGAGCTGCAAGCTGACTTGAACAAAAGGAGGGAGTAACCTTTGCTCGCCACACTTGCTACGCAGATTCCAGACCTGTGAAGGTCGCTTTTTAAAGTTATTGTTAAGTTTGAAATAAATTGTTAGTTCCTGGTATCTTGTGTTTTTTTAGTCTTTTGCAGTTATTTATATAGCCTACACCTTCTGATCTGGAGTCAGCCCCCATAAGCTGGTGACCCGTTCAAGGAACAAGTATCGAATACTCCCGGAAAGGCTAATTGGACACTGAGGAACTTAACTAGGAAGCAAGTTGTCAAGATATGCTAACCGACGGAAACTCTCTGACACCTGTGAATTGGTAACGTCCCTATCTATGGTTCGAACCTCTGAGGCAGGAATTTGGTCGGTAAAATTTTTATTTTTTTACTGCCGCTTTGAGATGTCGATTTAGCTACATCTGGCTCTTACGCCAGTGCGCTTTACATTTTCACTCACTCCTCTTGCGCCAATAAACTTCACGATCACTCACTCATTATCCCACTCGCTCAGATAGAGATGTCACTTGAAGGTAAAGATACTAAAAGTGAAGGAGCTGTAGGTTCAAGTAATGGCTGTGAAAGAGTTACTGTTAAGGTTCCTAGTTTTTGGCCCCGTAATGTAAAACTATTTTTTATGCAGCTTGAAGCTAGTTTTAGGTTAGCTGGCATTACGGTTGAGCAAACCAAATTCGACCATCTAGTTGCTTCATTGGACCCTGAAACTCTTTCACATGCTACGGATATAGTGTGCGAACCACCCCCGTGTCCATATGCGGCTCTCAAAAACCGTTTACTAGAGCAGTTTGAAGTATCGCAAAACCGGAAAGTTAAAACTCTAATTGAGGATTTGGAATTAGGTGATAGATCCCCGTCTTTATTGCTTAAACAAATGCGAGAATTGAGTGAAAACCATGTAGACGAATCTTTTCTTAAAAACATCTGGATGAGGTGTTTACCACCGCAAGTTCAAGCCGTTCTAGCTGTTAGTTCAGAGAACCTAAACAAGTTAGCGGAAATGGCTGACAATATCATTGAATTTTCACAGGGCAGTATAAACTCCGTTGCTGATGGTAATTCGAGTACTGATCACGTTAGTCGTCGGGATGAGCAATTGTTTAAGATGCAACAACAGTTAGATGAACTCTTGAGATTGGTTAGGTCGGGTTCAAGACATGCATCCCCAAAACCACAATGTAGACGAAGTACATCGGGATCTAGAGCTGGTGCTAAGAAACGGGAAGGTTGGTTGTGCTGGTACCATTTTAGGTATCGGGAAAAGGCAAAATGTTGCATACCTCCATGTGCATTTAAAAAGAAACTCGAATCTCTCACAGGAGTAGTGACGTCTTCTGTTTTGAGAGGTGAAAGTCGCAGGCCTTTTGTTAATGATGTAAACAACCATACTGGTTTTCTTGTTGATACTGGTAGTGATGTTTCCTGTTATCCTAAAGCGTATGTAACTAAAAGTAATGGGAAAACTGATTTCTTTTTATACGCAGCTAATGGATCTAAAATCACAACTTTTGGTTCTAAGTTACTGATACTTGATTTAGGTTTAAGACGTAATTTTCAATGGCCTTTCATTGTCGCTGAGGTTACTAAGCCTATTATCGGTGTGGACTTTTTGGAACATTTTGGTTTGCTGGTTGATTTGAAAAAACGCTGTTTGGTTGATCCTTTAACTGATTTAAAAGCTAGAGGCAAAACTACTTTAAGTAATGTCCCAGTGGTAAAAACCATTGTCGGGAATTCCGAATACTTGGATCTTTTGCGTAAGTTTAAGGAGATTACTCAGTTGAACGTTTCCCCTAAGAATACAACTAAGCACGATACTGTGCATTTCATCCCTACAGTTGGACCCCCCATTTGTGCTAAAGCTCGTCGGTTAAATCCAGCTCAATTGAAAATCGCAAAACAAGAATTTGAGTACATGATGGAGAGAGGTATTTGCAGACCATCGAAAAGTAATTGGTCAAGTCCCTTGCATATGGTTCCCAAAGGATCATCAGATTGGAGACCTACGGGAGATTACAGGGCTTTAAACCGTATCACAATACCCGATAAATACCCTATTCCTCACATTCAAGATTGCATGTATATGTTAAAAGGAAAGAAGGTATTTTCAAAAATAGATTTGGTACGTGCTTATCACCAAATACCTGTGCACCCTCCAGATATACCCAAAACTGCCATTATAACTCCTTTCGGACTTTTCGAATTTCCATTTTTAAACTTTGGTCTTTGTTCTGCCGCGCAAACTTTCCAAAGGTTCATTAATGAAGTTTTGAGAGGACTAGATTATTGTTTCCCCTACTTGGATGACATCCTAATTGCCAGTGAAAATCATATCGAGCACAAAATGCATTTGGAAGAAGTTTTCACACGATTTAAAAACTATGGTATCGTGTTGAACGAGTCCAAATGTGACTTTGGGAAAGACACAATAGATTTTCTTGGACATACAATTAATGATAAAGGATGTACTCCTCATAGTGAAAAGGTTCAAGCAATAGTAAAATTCTCAAAACCCGTTATTATTTCTGACTTGCATCGGTTTTTAGGCATGGTAAACTATTATCATAGGTTTATCCCAAATATCGCATCTATTTTGTCACCGTTGAATCAACTGTTAATCGGTGCAAAAAAACGTGACAAAAGGGAGGTTCAGTGGAATCCGGAAAGGGAGAAAAGCTTTGAAGAGATTAAAACTGCTATGGCGAATGCAATGCTTTTATACCATCCTTCAGTAGATGCAAAATTAGCGTTAGTTACAGATTGCAGTGATTTTGCTATGGGAGGAGTCCTGCAAGAAATTTCTTCAGATGGTCCTAGACCTCTTGGACTCTTTTCAAAGAAGTTATCATCTGCTCAATGCAAATATTCTACTTACAACAGAGAATTATTGGCAGCTTATAGTGCAATACAACACTTTCGACATCTGTTAGAAGCTCGTATTTTTACTTTATACGTAGATCATAAACCTCTTATCTTCGCGTTTTCACAGAAACATGAAAAGGCCCTTCCCAGACGATTGAGACATCTAGATTTCATTTCGCAATTCACTACAGACATTACGTACTTACCAGGTAAGGGTAATGTTGTAGCTGACACTTTATCAAGGATTAATGAGATACAATTTTCCTCACTGTCTGATTTGGAGTTATGGTCAAAGTTTCAGGAAAAAGACGAGGAGTCAAAATCTATTTTAGAAGGTAGAATGGAATTCAGTGGTAAATTGATAAAAATTCAAATGCCTGATGGCGCTAAATCGTTATATGCGGATAGCTCTACAGGCATTAACAGATTCTATGTTCCTCATCAATTAAGACGCAAAGTTTTTAATGAGTTACATAGTTTGTCTCACCCAGAGATACGCGCTACTAAACACCTCATAGCATCTAAATATGTTTGGCCAGATATGAATAGGGATATAGGCATGTGGTGCAAAACTTGCATCGATTGTCAGCAGTCTAAGGTACACTTACACACCAAGACCCCTTTAGCGCAATTCCTTGTACCTGACGAGAGGTTTGCACACGTCCATCTAGACATAATTAAATTGCCTCTTGTGCGCAGTTATAAATACTGCCTTACAATGATAGACAGATTTACTAGGTGGCCCGAAGCATCTCCTATGCCAGATATGGAAGCAGAGACTGTAGCTAGAGCGTTTGTAAACACCTAGGTTTCACGATTCGGCACGCCTCAGAGGTTGACTTGTGATAGGGGCGGGCAATTCGAATCTGGTCTTTTTGAGTGCTTATCAAAACTTCTTGGAATTAGCCTCACACGTACTGCTTCTTATACTCCACAGTGCAATGGAATGATAGAACGCCTCCATCGTCCCCTAAAACAAGCTTTAACTTGCCATAAAGCAGATTGGCTGGATGCACTTCCTCTTGTCCTGTTGGGTCTCCGGACGGTCTTGAGGGAAGACCTGAACGCCTCAACAGCGGAGTTGGTATACGGATCAAGTCTTCGTCTCCCGGGACAACTATATGAGGAGAAAAACATCAATAGATGTCCGGACTACGTCGCGAAATTACAACGAATCATCAGAACTATCAGTCCTGCCCTTCCTCTGCGTCACGGTCCTCAGAGAGTTTATATTCCCAAGGATTTGGAAACATGTAGTCATGTCTTCGTCCGCCGGCCTCCTTTCAAAAAGCCATTGCAGAAGCAATATGAGGGTCCTTTTAAGGTGGTCCGTCGACTACCCAAAGATTTCATTGTCCTTATCAAGGGTCAAGAGCGCCTCATTGCGATGGATCGATTAAAACCGGCGTTCATTTTGGGAACATCTGATGAGCCGGTGGAGCAGGAACCAGCATATCAAACAAGATCCGGCAGGAAAGTAAGGTTTCGTCTCCCTTCGTGAAACTGGAGGGGGAGTCATGTGGCGGCTGCCTACGTCACCTTTTTGACTGCGGAGCTGCAAGCTGACTTGAACAAAAGGAGGGAGTAACCTTTGCTCGCCACACTTGCTAAGCAGATTCCAGACCTGTGAAGGTCGCTTTCTAAAGTTATTGTTAAGTTTGAAATAAATTGTTAGTTCCTGGTATCTTGTGTTTTTTTTAGTCTTTCGCAGTTATTTATATAGCCTACACCTTCTGATCTGGAGTCAGCCCCCATATACTTAAGTTGTTGTCATGATAAATGACATCTGCTGATTAAACTTCAAGTAATTAAAATACTAAATGGATTAATAAATTGTTAGTTTTAAAAGCACCTTTTTATTTTAATGATCATCTGGAGTTCACCCAAATATACTCATGGCCAGGATCAAAAACCCCTTGATGTCTTCTAGATAAATGCCAAGAATAACTTTAAAGCTAACAGGTCAATTGAAAAGTCCCCGGCCTACCAATGTAAAACACATTTTTTTGGCAAAATTAGTTTTTTTTTATTCAACATAATTCCCTTCAAGGGTGTTACACTGATTATAGCGACCCTCCAACTTTTCGATACCATTTTTGTAGTACGATTTGTCCTTTGCTTCAAAATAGGCCTCAGTTTCGGCGATCACCTCTTCATTCTACGAAAATTTCTTCCCAGCGAAAATTCTTTTGAGATCTGAGAACAGGAAATAGTCCCTGGGGGTCAGATCTGGAGAATACGGTGGATGAGGAAGCAATTCAAAGCCCAATTCATGGATTTTTGCCATCGTTTTCACTGACTTGTGACACGGTGCAGTGTCTTGGTGAAGCAGCACTTTCTTTTTCTTCAAACGCGGCCATTTTTTGGCGATTTCGTCCTTCAAACATTCCAATAATGCTATGTAATAGTCGCTGTTGATGGTCCTTCCTTTTTCGAGGTAGTCAATGAAAATTATTCCATGCGCATCCCAAAATACAGACGCCATCACCTTGCCAGCCGACTGTTGCGTTTTCCCATGCTTTGGAGCGGGTTCATCGTGTGCAGTCCACTCGGATGACTGTCGATTGGACTTTGGAGTGAAATGTGGAGCCATGTTTCATCCATTGTCATATATCGACACAAAAACTCGGGTTTATTATGCTTGATCATCTTCAAACACTGCTCCGAATCATCAACTGGTCGTTGCTTATGGTCAAAAGTGAGCTCTCGTGGCACCCACTTTGCACAGAGCTTTCTCATACCTAAATATTCGTAAATGATATGATGTACACGTTCAGTTGATATCTTTAGAGTGTCTGCTATTTCATTCAATTTCAATTTTCAGTCA
Source organism: Nephila pilipes (assembly GCA_019974015.1). Taxonomy (NCBI): domain Eukaryota; kingdom Metazoa; phylum Arthropoda; class Arachnida; order Araneae; family Nephilidae; genus Nephila; species Nephila pilipes. The sequence continues at coordinate 462,000 of BMAW01114903.1, read as the reverse complement.
TTCAAAATCATTTCGTGGATTTTTTTAATGTTTTTATCAAGTTTTTGCTCCAACTGTATTTTTCCCCTTTAAAAAGCAATATTTTATCAACACGCGAAATTCTTTTTTATCCATTTTTTTCACAACAAAAGTTGCTTCACTTAAAATGCTATAATTCACAAACTAATGATCCGACAGCTGTCAAATTTATACTCACATCTTTTGAGAGTAAGGGCTAACTAAAAAACATATGGATTTAATTCTAGTAGTGCCATCTATGTGTAAGGCCGGGGACTTTTCAATTGATCTGTAACTTCACGAATCACACGGAAAAAATATGGCATCACATGTTTCACGTGTTGAGGCAGCGGATTTATCTAATGTTATAATTAATACATGTGAAGATTGTTGAAATTATTCCTACTTTGATGCAAGAGAAAATGACCAGATGAGAATTTTTTAATCTTTATCATCATCAATTTGTTATTTTTATACAATCACATATAATTTCACTTTCAATCTGAAATTTCAAAACTATCCAAAAGACGATTGAAAACAAATATTTTTTTCATGTAAATATGAAATGAAATAAAGTAAGAATACCAGTAGTCTGGAAAGAAAAATTCATCTATGTCAGTATTGATAATGTTGATGACGATGACAACCATAATATTATAATATGTCATTCATTGAGTTCATTTCTTTACATTAGTAGATTTTGAAATATAAAACAAACCTTTTATTTATTTATATTTGATAATTTTAGTAATTTAACTTAAAAACTGATTATTACTTTTATTTGACTGAAAATGTTACTTATTTTGCATTAACATCTTTATTTAATTTAAAAATACTGCATAATAATGTAAAGGAAAAAAAATTCAGTTTATATAAAATTGAAATACACCTATTTAAATATTGATTAAATTTGATGTATTCATTCTTGGAAAATATTTTTAATTAACTTTTTTTAACCAAATTAAATTAAGTTAAAGAAATTTTGATATTCATTGACAAACTAATAATTTAATTGCTTGTAACAGTATTTGATTTAACAAAATAGTAAATTGCCAAATAATATTTACCAACAGAAATCAACAATACAAAACTTAACTCCTCTTATATGAATATTATTTTGACACATATTTCAGTATTTATAATGATGTTATAAGTTAAGAAAGAAAAATAGATAATTTAAAGCACTATGAACTCTTTAATTAAACACTATAAAACATTGAGTATCTAATTAAAGCCTTGAAATGGTAACTCAAAAATGCATTAAAGCAAGGCCTCAAAGTACTGGCTTTTGAATTATATATATAAAAAAAGGCTGATAATTTATATGTTATCAAACTGTAAAATGGGTAACTAAAAGTCCTACCAATGAAGAAAATTTTGTAAAAATTTGTTTTTTTGTGTGTTAACCCTTCCATGGTCATGGACGAACCCAGCTCATTGACTGAATAGTGTGCCATAATGGACACTGATGAGTTCGCGACTCTCTTCTACAACAACGTTAGAAGTTAAAAGGCCTTACTCAACCAGCCAGATGAGATATTTTTTCAGCCTGATTGGTAGGACCGTCAACTTCAGACCCACTCGTCCAGGGTTTGAAACAATGCTGCCACATCAAGGTCAACTCTCTTTCCCTCCTCGGGGCCGGAAAGCCACTCACGGCCGAAAGTTCAACTCATTCGAAGTTTGTCGACCCAAACGGTTGCAGCCGAAATCTACCTGGGCAGCAAAACTTTTCCCCAACGGATGTTGATAAGTTGAGTTCGTCTGCGTATATTATCCTGAGTTGGGGGTTTGTGTTATAAACAATATATACTGACAAAATTTAGTTGATTTGATAATGTAAAGATGGCAGTATGGGTACCACAAATAATGTTGCTGAACCAGTTGTTAATCTAGTTATTTTTTTCTTGTGTAATTTGGCAGGAGGTTGTTAATGAAAAATGGAGGAAAGAATTTTAGATAAATTTAACAATTACATGTTTTATAAAGCTTAAAATTGTATTTATTTAGATGTTTTAATTTAATATCTTACAAATTAATATTTATAATATTTAATATTTACTGAATTGTTTAAAAGTACAAGTTACAATTGGTGTAAATATTGCATTAATATAATGCAAATAATTTTTTAAAAACTATCTTTTAAAAGTGAACGACCTATCTGTACCACCATCAGAAGGGAGTGACATTTCTGAAGGCCACTAGGGAGAAAAAGGCTGTCACGTTCAACAACTATTTGATTGTAGCACTGTACATCGCAGTGCTACGATCAAAAGTTTCTGAAAACTGCTGATTCGCTTCAATGTCAAAGGGTTACATACAAAGACTAGATATGATATTCAAAATATAATGCACAAATTTGATCCTGCAAATACTGATATTAGTCTTAATCTTACCTTGTTTAAACATGAGATTTAAAGAGTAGAAAAGTTTAGGGCATTTTACTTAATTGGACCACTGCCAAAAAGAATCAGATCATAACTACAGAAGATGAAAAAGTTGCAAATGATTATGATTATGTCAAAAGTTTGCTTCTAAAACAGTTTAAAATGACTTTAAAAACATTTAGACAACTTTTTAAGAACCATAACAAAATCAAAGAAAATACTTCAATCAATTTTGCATTTGATAATTAAAATTATTTAACTGAATAGGTTTCAAGATAGAAAACTTTAAACAATTGTCAAACTTAATAATTTATATTCAAATTAAATGAAGAGTTATTTCAGATATAAGAGATGACGTCATCAATGATTGTTCACTGATAAAAACTCCAGATGAGCTTCCCACTAAGTTAAATGACTGTGAAAATGCGAGAGAATTATTATTAAAAGGAGAGCTACATTTCAAACAGAAAATCACAAGAAAAAGCCTACTGGATTCAATCCAAATCACAAGACTTATCCTTCCAATTTCAAGAAGAAAAGAAGTAGAATAGAAGAATTAACCATGATTCTATGAATACACCTCCTTTCAATAATTTCAATTTCTAAGTGGATTTCAGAGGATTAGAGTCAAATGCCTTAATTAATGTCAAAGTGAAACTCAACAAAACTGTCCTTTCTGCACTAATTGATACTGGAAGAAAAGTAAATTTTATTTATGAAAATGCTTATGGGAAAATTTATTCACCCAAATTAAAGAATAAAAATATTAAAATATCATGAGTTAGGAAAACAATATAAAAATATTACGCTTGATAAAATGATTACTATTGATGAAGATTCCACTGAATTTCACAATTCTCTCACTCATCTTTCAATTTATCATCTTCAAAGTTTTTTAGATATTGATATTTTTAAAAAAGTGGAATATCTTTTTCTTATAACTACATACAAATCTTTTTTAAAGATTTAAGAATTAAAGATACCTGAATAAGCTCAAAAAATGAAAGTAGAATTATTGAAGGACAAAAAAGATAAATATGTTTATAAGCATTCAAGAAATATTTTTAACCATAATTTTTACACAGAAAACCAAGAATCAAATAGATTTTTAAAATCTAGTAGTCAGCATTTCAGCCAGAAAAACAGATAAATCGTTTCTCTTGAAAGATGTCACATGGATGAACAGTATGCAGAAAATAATTAGCTACAAATTAAGGCTGATTCAAAGGATTATTCTGTTATATATCTTTCCAGTTAAGATTTATCTCCTAGACCAAGATCACACTTCTTTCTTACAAAAAAAAAAAGCTGTTAGGATGATACAAACAAAAAAATATGATGATCAAAAGAAAGAAAACTTCTATCCTCCCTCTAATTCTAATACCAGGCTATGGCTAATTCTTATGAAAAGTACAATAACAAAAATAAAGATTATCAAAATGCTAGAAGACAAAATAGAATTTTCACGAGCATTATAATCGTAGGCAGCATCATTCATCAAACAGAAAAAATAATTATGGAAGGAACTGCATTAATGATAACAGGTCTTTACTCAAAAGAAATGTACATTACTCAATGTACTGAATAATAGAAGAAATTTTCATGATCCATTCATGTGTAGTGAGAAAAATCAAGTTTCCTGAAAGAAACACAGGATTTAGTTAAATGAATGAACAGTTCAAAATAAGTAATGGAGAAAGTTGTTCAAACAGACATCACTACTTCAGCCGACTTAATGAAATCTTAGTTGATTTCAAGGATGGAATAATGCGAGATTACCAAATGTAGGAAAGTTAATTACTTCTCTATATCAACTGAATATTATCTATTATTCTTATTTATTATTATCAGTATTATTTATATTTAGAATATTGTCAATGATGTACTTTAATTATTATTGTCACAATAATGGCATCTTGCATATTAAATTTTATGTAATTAAATACTAAATGGATTAATAAATTGTTATTGTGTATTTCTGAACAGCATATTTTTTAAAAATTTCAAAATTCTAAGGATATCATCTAATAAATGATTTTATATATTATATCCATAGTAATTTATGTTAATATTGGAGCATTCCTTCTACCTGAAAATGACAATATTTGGGGCCTATTCTTTAACATTAGACGAAGACAGCCTCAAAAAAAAGTAAACACACAACAGATACTTACATACAGTCTCATGACCCTGTCCCATGTTTCTTTTAATTTTTTCCTTTTATCTTTAAGCACCTTTTCATTTAGCAGTGGGGGTGAGTTAACATTATATTCTGAAAAATGAAAGCATAAAAAACATTTTTAAAAATTCTATAATATATTTAAAAGTTTAAAGAAAATGCTGGAACTGGAAATTTTGTTTCATTGATTATATTATAATGCAGATTTCTTACATTTTAAAAGTTGCATTTTTAGGACTAAAACCAAATATTTGTAGATATTCAATATCTACCAAATGATTTCAGTAAATCACACATAGGGTTGATTACAAATATATTTAATGGAAAACAATAGTCAGTGCATCAGATTCAACAACAAAAATGAAATATTTGAAAAGAATATTCATAAAGAGTTATTTCTTACCCATCTCATCTATTTTTTCCATATCACTAATAAGTTGAAGAGGATCTTTTCCTTTCAATACTGCAGCACGTACCATTTGCCTTTGTTTTTTGTTCTGTAAAATAAAATTAATTAAAATAATAATACAGAAATTATATTTTAAATTGAATAAGACATAATTTTTTTAAATTCACAAATAAAAAAGAAGTTAAAATTATAAAAATGTAAAATCTCAACTGAACATTAAGAATAAATATCTAAACCAAAAATAGAAAAATTAGATTTTTTTTAGGTGATTAGGCTTTTTGACATGACTTGTGTACTTCTTACTGTAATAATATTAAAATATATAAACAAATAAGAGATTTTAATTAATATGTCAGTTAAAAGTTAACAGAATGTAGAATATACTAAAATGAAATATATGAAACAATTTAACCTAGTAAACTGTTACAAAAACTCAAATGAAAAAGAATTTTTGAGTAATCGAAATTTTCATTAAAATTGCTGCAGTCTGATAAAAAAAACCACAAGAACAATTTTTTAATAAAAAATTTCAAATGAGATTCATTACACCATGCAGCTAAAGAATATGAATATGCATAAAATTGCAGCTGAATGGGGAAAAATTGCTAGATAACCTAGCTCTTAAATTTTAACAATCTAATAAATAAAATTCTTTTAAAAAAATTATGCATGCAATCAACATTTTAAACAATATAATTTATCAAAATGACAGCCAAACAGATTAGTCTGCAAGTCAATAATAATTGCAGTACCATTTAAAAGTGTATTAATTACGGGAAATGATGAGTTTTAAGTTATTCAAAATGGTTAAAAATACATGAATTGCTTCAACTTCAGTCCAATCTCTTAAAAGCATATTTGTGATAAAAAAAATATTCTTGATTGGTTTATTGTTCGAGACACTATTAAAAATTTATGTATTATTACTTATAAATTTAAAATATTTCATGTTTTTTCTTTTACATCAGCATTATAAAAAAGAATTACACTTACATTAAACAAAAAAGTAATTTTCACATCAAATACAGACTAATTTAAAAAAAGAAATTAAAAAACTTGTTTTATATTTAAAATATTTTTCTTTGGCCTGCATTCCAGGAACATTAAAAATAGATTTCTTTAAGTATATTCACTATAAATATTCAGATATTCTGAATTACTAACTAATAAACAGAGGAAATTCAAATAACCTTTTTCAACTCCCTCTTGCGAGCTTCTTTTCCTATGAAAAATAATAAAATATTAATACAGATGATATCTTAAAGTATCCTACAATTTTTTTAAAAGGTAATTAATAAGGTATATTTTAAAAATAAGTTGCAAGTTGTTTAAAACACTGATTACAAAAATAAAAAATAGGGTCGTTTAAGAAATCAGTCTTATCCTATTCTTTAGAAAAATTTAACTTATTTCTCAACTATATCATGAAGATACAACCCATAATTTCAGAAAATATACTTTATACAAATACATACAATTCAATCTTGTAAAAATATATTTTAAATATATACATGTTTAAAAGAATTTAATACTGGAGATATTTGTATTTTGAAAGTGGTGAGACCATCATTATTTAAACTGATAGCTATATAGGAGATCTAAAATCAAGTCAGAAATAAATATTTCCCAAAGTAGACATATCTTATACATTTTTGTGCATTGCTTTGAAGTAAATAGAGAAGTTCACACATCACAGAACATTTCTGCACCAAATGAGAATGTTTGAGAAATTCCTGAATTAATAAAACAAATAAGTTACTTTTGTGATTTTTACAACAGATATATCATACTACTCAGTGTATTATAAGCCCTCCAATTTTTTTAGGTTTTAAATTTTTTATTAGTTTCGCAAAGGAAAAATGAAGATATTTTTATACATCACAGAAACTATTAAATTTCTCAAGACTTTGATCTGATACATCACAAATAGTTAAATCAATACATCATCATAGATTGTATCCTTCTTAGTACTATAGTTTCTTATTCTGTGCTTTTAAACATCTTTAAAACAATTTTTTTCTACATACCCTACCAGACTTCTATACCCAGCTGCAAACTTCATTAATTGTGGTTTCCTAATTTTTCCTTTTGATGTTAAGTTGGAATCAACATCTAATATTCATTTGTTCCTTTTTTCAGCATTAGTACTTCGAAGGGTTTGTAATTCTAGAGGTTTAAGTTGGCTTGTTAGGTTATTAGGAATAACTACTAATCACATTTTTGATTTTCTTGCAAGCCTCATTTCATTTGTTAAGTTTGCCTTATGCTGATCTAGCACCAGCATAATTGGCTTCGTAAAAAGGTTCCCAAATTTCTTGCTTCAAATAATCTCAGGACAAAGCTTCTTACCCTCTCGATTTTCCTAGTCTTATGAATAAACATGCACAAGAACTCCCCAAAGCAGCTCCACATTTGGAAATGTTTTTCTTTTGAAAATGAGCATGAATAGCTACTGGATATAATCAACATATTATGCCAGAACTGAGAAATGGAATCTTCTCACGCGTGGGCTAAAATAGGATTTTAACCAACTTGATGATTAAATTGCCAAGTATTATTTCTGTAATTAATCTTAAAACGCGGACATCTGACAATCGAAAAAAAAAAACTAACAAATAAAAGTAGAATATTACAGAGTAGCATAAAAATAGTTTCTATCATGTCACTTACTTGCTTGATCAGTGGGATTCATGTATTTCCCACTTTTTGTGGTATTAATTGACCGTCTACCCATTTTTTTAATTTCAATGTAAGTACTTTAACAGCAAATTATGAGTACATTAATTCCTCAGAAGCAACATTCACACAAAATTTGGGTCTTTTTATCTGTGTGAATTCGATTCACTAAGTATTCGACAGAATAATTCTTAGATGTACGAGAAAACACACTGTTTACAAAATTATTAAAAATGAATTAATCAGTGTTGCCAAAAATCTATGCCTGCATTGAAATAGTGAGAGACATGAATCGTTATTTAATTTAAATTTAGAAATGCTGCTTTATTTTTAAAAGAAGTTTCCAATGAAAATATAAAATCTTGATGTGCTTTTGAATAATATTGACAAAATTTTTTAAGGTGTATGAGATTTGAGAATATCTATGCTATATCTATGATGAGTAGTTTCGAAATGTTGAACTGGCACTTTCGAATGACAATCCGATGTCAATTTCAAAACAAAAGGTGGTAGGAACTCATAAATGGGATAATTTTATTTGCAAATAATATTCAGAGTTTCTCTTGGAATGATTGTAACTACTCTACGCATGCATTAAAAATAATTTTTTGTAATAATTTCTTACATTCTGTACTATAAATTACATTAGAAAGAATATAGTTCAACGTGAAAAGTAGTAATAAAAAGTAAATATCGAATTCATCCATATCGTAGAAAAACATATTACGAATGCATACATTCACACAGTATTCAAAAATTGTATTACATTTCGAATATTAAAATAAAAAATAAATCATATTCCGCTTAGTTCTGTAATGCTTTAAATTCTGAATAATGGTTTCAGTTCATTTTTCAAATCATCAAATTGTGCCATATAAAATATCAAAAAATTCATTAGATCTTAAGAGCCCCTAAGTTTTAACTATCGTTTTATGTCTGAATTTATAGTACCGTTTTGATGCTAACACAGTTTAATTAAACTCTTTGAGTTTCAATAGAATTTTAAAAAAATTATATCTAAAGATCTGCAATCTCAAATCATCTTGATTTGCAGAAACTTTTATACATTTGTTTCACAAGTCGAGGGAAAAATAATAATTATTATTAGCTAGAAATATTGGCTATTCTGAAACTAAGTTTGTGATCAAGTAACTTAAATAATTAAATTACATTAAAATTAAATGTCAAATTTTCATTAATTTATGTTTGTAAATTACATTGCATTTCAATAAAATTTGGATTGGTGACAATTTATGAAAAGTTTTTTTAAATTATAAAATTGTACATATTATTTGTTAAAATGTTTTTCACTAAGAGTACTTTTGTTCACTTTTCTGTGAAGGAATTTTTCAGAGAAGTATTTTAACTGGAAGAATTTGGTTTTTTTCATCAAGTCATACTTTTTCTTCAATATTGAAGTTGTGCATCATTTTGTATTTTAAGTATTTTCTGCGAAAGAAAATTTTTTTGATATATATTCCTGACTGCTGAAATGGGCTACTTATCTCATCTGTCTTTTGGATCTTCATTGATATTTCATGTTTTTAGTACTAGATGATTTAAACTTTTTTTCATGGATATCAGTAGAGTTACTTTTCTATCTTAAAGATTACTTTACGTGATATATATTACTTCTCGCAAGTTTTATAAACTGTTGAAATTTGTTTTCCTTTCATGAAATAAAATACCTTTTCTTTCTATTTTATATATTTCATCATTTTTTCCTCTTAGAGTTGATTTCATTTTTAGACTTGCATTTGATTTATTACTTAGTAATAAAATGAGAATAGAAAATACTTAAATTTTTTCCTGATATAACAAATTATCATTTCTTATTGATTCCATTCTTTTACATCATTTTATTATTACATTTCTTATGATGATTTGTTTTCTTGAAATTATGAAATAAAATCTCTGATTTGACTATGTAGCTTTCTATTAAATAAATTTATGGGAATGTGAATTATTTGTTTATGATGTATATGAAGAAAAGTGAACAAAATGTGTATATGTTCTGAAATTACTTTGTAATAATTTTACATATATAGTATGAAAATTAAATGTTTTAATTGTGAATATATATGTGGTCTGAATTAATTTTTTTTTAAAAAGCCTGTTTAGTTTTTGCAATATTATAAGTGTACAAACTGAATTTAATGAATATAATAAAATCTAATTTTTGTGTCACCACTTCATATCTATATTTGTACCATATCATGGGCAAAGTTTCATATCATTGAAAGGTATTTGTATATCATGATGGTTTTTTGCAAAAATCAGATGGTAAAGTCTAGTAATCTTGCATCAGAAATATAGTTGTTATGAATTGCTACATATAATTAGAACATGAAGAAATATAACTCTTTGGTAGATTGTGTTGCATGTTTTATTTTATTTCAATTTTCTCACTGATCACTAAATGAAATTAATTCTATATTAATATATTTTTATTTTAATGTAATATCATATCTATGATATGCATTTACATTTATTTGTTATTATTTTTTATTGTTTAAAACTTTGTTCTTTCTGATTTAAAAATTTATTAAAAAAAAGATAAATCATAAATTATATTTTATTGTTGTTTTAATTTAAATTTTTGAGTGTCAATTCATTGTTCAAAATGAAATTCAACTGTGATTGTAAACTTCTATCAAACTTTGCTTCTAGAATTGTATAGATTACAAATTTATTTCATTCATATGAATCCTATTTATGTAAAATGTTGTTTTGAAAGAAAGGGAAAAGATTTATGCTTTTATATTGTTTATTATCATACTTTTTGATAAATTATTGTGCTACATACAGTGCATGCACAGTTAAAATTTCAAATGTTTAATCAAAGTCACATATTGCTATTACAATTTTAACTCTTGATATATCCATTTTAAATTTTATTTATTTATTTTGCCAGGACTGTTATGATATGTAAGTATTTTTTGGAATTTTAACATCTAAGTATGAAATTGCATATCATTGTTAATTTATCTTGAAATTGTGCCTCAATATTCATTTGATATATATTCTAGTGATGTATGTATTTTATGATTACATAAAGCTGTACAGTAACAATATTTTTTTTTATGCAAGCCATGTGAAACTATTTTATTTATGTATTATTCTTTTATTAATACACAGTTTCTAAAAATATTCATGTTCTTTGATTTTTGGCAAAGTATCGCTAAACGAAAATATCTTTGAGTTAAAGCTCATTGTATAAAGTCTCATTTCATTATTTAAATGATTATTATTTGGTATTCATGTTTATTGCTTTCAAAGCTGAAGTTTGTCCTTGTCAATCCTGTATGTATTTATTGGAACATTAGCAAATAATTGTTAGCATCAACAAAATTTCATTTGCTTAGTAATAGAAGTGCTAATTAGAAACAATACTGTTATTTATTTCCTGTTTTAACATTTAACAAAGTTTTCATTGTAATAAATTGAAGAAAAATGTTTAATAGATTGAATTAGAGATGCTATGTATGTGGTTAATTCTTCCTTTTTAGATTGTGTGCAGTCTGTATAAACGATTTGTTGTAAAAAGAGGAAATATGAGTATAATATTCTTTGTGCTAAGTATTTGGTGGTTCCGTGTTGTATAGTGGAATCTAAAAAATATTTTTTGTATGGACAGAAGAAATATCATGTGCTATGTAACTTCTTGAATTAATTCAATAGTCATTTTGCTTTTTTTTTTAATCTTTTATTATTACAATAATAATGAATAAAAATTTATTATAAAAGGCATTAAATTGAAATAAATAAGTTCTGATGTTAGTCAAAAATTCCTGAGAATCAGAATTTGAGCATTCAGAAATGCTCCATACCAAGAATCAGAAAAATTAATTTTTACTTCCATAACACTAACAGAAGATGACCCAGTTTATACCCAAATTCTATATTACAAATCAAGATACAATATCCCACAATTAAAAAATATTTTAAAACATTCATGTCAAGTAAGATCATCTAACATTGCTGTGAGCAATAAGCAACCTAACACATTGGCAACTTATCCTCAATAGAGCAGCAATGATTATTAACTGACCCAAATTTATTAATAGTTTCATCTATTAATTAAAATCAACAAATGTTCATGTAAAGTATTCTAAGTTTTAAAATGTTATTTAGATAATTAATGTCATAAATTGTGTATTTTCCCTTACAATACAACTTAAAAGTTGTACATTTGGGGTTTTCTTAAATACATTTCCTAGGTACAAAAGTGTTGCTGGTTTGTTTTAGCTTTTTGGGGGATAATTGTTAATGCCTAAAATTTACCATAACATTACAATTGATCAAAATCATGGAGATAGATGAAATCTTATTCATAAAAGTATGAAATTAACAGAGATTGTTCTTCCTCTGTAATTGAAGTGGCATTACTTACATTCAAAAAAAATTACATGTTCTGCACTCTGTTAAATGCCATTTTTGATTTCATAGTTGCTTTTTGATTAATTGCTTTAAAAATTTATGTATTTTATTTAATCATTTAAAATGTATTAAGAGTAACTATCATTTTAATATTTTGATTTTCTTTTTCTTTTGGATGGAATTCGAATAATATAATATCACCATTAATTAATAAATATTACTGTCAGGAATTTAATTGAAAGAGAGAGCAAACTTTGAAATGAAAAAAAGGAAAAGAAATGAAAATTTAGGGGGGAAATACACAGTAAATAAAATCAAAGGTGTGGTGTAAAAAGTAAACTCGATGCTCTAACCAGGAGCTGAAAATACTTTGTGTGACAAGAGGAAAAGTACCTAAAATTCATATGTTTAAAAATGTTCTCATGAGTACATTTAGACAAATGACATTTCATCATTGTGACAAACTTAAAGAAAATTGTGGCTAATAACTGTTAATAGAAGGAATTCAATTCAGTTATGAATAATTTCAATTTTATTTGAAATTGTTTTTATACCTTTAACTAATATGCTTTTTTATTTTATTTTCTCTTGATTAATAAAAAGTGTAGAAACATTCATTAAAAAATCGTATTCCAAAAAATTAGGTATACCTTCAATTATTGAAATTTTTAATTGTATTTATTTATTTGTATTAGATTTTTTTAAAATTAAGTTATATGCAAATATTTTTTATATTTCTTTATTATTTTGAGAATCCAAATATAAATGGTTAAAAAAATTATGAATAATAGTGTATACAAATCAATTGAAAGTAAAAATATGATAAGAAATTTATATTAAAAAATGTCTTAAAGATAAAATAGATTATAAATAACTCATGGGAAAATATTATGTACTGTGCTGCTTAACCATTTATGATGTTACACATTTAAAGATTTTTAATCTAATTTCCCCTCTCCAAAAAAAGATAAAAAATTACCCATTAAAAACCAAATTTCTATGCTGGATTTAAAAATTGTATTTGAAGAATGAGAGAGATGATTTTTTACTTTTTATTGGTGTAGAAAGTTTTTTTTTTTATCAATTGAATGGCTTTTTTCTTTCAAATTGACCAATGCAAAAATTTTTAAAAACATGTCTCTAAAGGAATGATATTTTTTCTTTTTTCTTAGAACACAACTAAGAAGTTCTGGAAAGAATATATCAGCATATTAAACTTGTTTACTAAATGTTACATAATACAACTTTTAAAAACAAGTATTCCCAAATTTTCTACATATCATTTTATTCATGCAATAATTTTTGAAAATCATTAAGATTGCCAAACATGAATAGTATTATGTGAATATGTATGTGTGCTACATACAAAGTGGGGGGAGGGGAATATCTTTATTATATTTATGCACATTATTATATCATATAACTATGTCGAATATTTTATTAAATAAATGATATAGATATTTGTTTCAAAATTAAATGAATCTTTTAAAATCAAACTTTCTTTGGGAAGTTTACTCAGGATTAGAAAGCAACTTTCAAGGAATTTTACCAACTTATTTCTCAAAAGATGATGTTACTAATCTTTTTCACTGCATCTGATATTTAAAATGTTTGTTATCTATGAACCAACATTTCACTTTCCTTGCTAATGTTGTAATGATGTTATTTATTGCTGTGGAGAAGGGAAAAAAAATGAATTCTTATTCTATATTCAAAAGTATTTCTTACAAATTTTTCTAAAAGTTACCTCCTCAAAAGGATCCTCAAAAAATTGAAAATATTCTTCAAAAGATTCCTTACTAACTTTTAATCTCAAGACTGTACAAAATTATTACATTAATAGAAAAATTAATACTTTTGAGCCAAAATGTTTTTAAAAACTTTAATGGAACTTTTTGTAAGGTATTGCTATAATACTTTTCTTATAAGTAATCTTGCTATACTTACTATCTACTAAAATGTATAATACTGTACATGAATTGAAATAGTATTGAAAATTCAACAGGTTTTATTTTAGATTTTGTATTTTTAGAAAGTTTCAGATTTTATTTCTGTATTTTTTAAAAATAAATTTCTTGTTCTGTTCATATGCATTTGGATAAGTATTATAAAAGCTGCAAATTTTTTTTTGTACTTGTCTTAACATACATATATAAATTAAGGAAAAGCTGATAAATATATCATTGTTAAATTATGCAGTATATCTGGATGAATTCTGTAATTTCAGTTTCTATTAGTTCTTATAGAATGAACAAAGAAATGAAATTCATTCTATGATTATATATTTATTTAAGTCAGAACATGTTCCTTGCTATGTAATTTCTGAAAAGATTATAAAATTTTTTCAAATTTTGGAAATAAAATAAGCTTGCATTGTTATATTGCTGCTGTTAATTTCTATTGAACTGCTACAACTCTTACTAAATATATATATTTGGCATATATATATTCTCATGTGTCTCATTTGTATTTGTTATGTAAATTTTTTCCAGTAATAAATCCGTATTTTGAATTATAAACTGAAGCTTGATTTAGAAAACAAAAATACTATAATTTGTAATGTTTTTATTATATGCTAGCCTTTAATTTACTTTTTTTTCTCATATTTTTTTTTAACTGAATATATATGATCCTCACATTGTGAAATTTCCTGAAGAACACATATTTTATATCCTGTGTTTAACCCCAATACATTATTCAGAAATTCTATACTGAAGCCAAATATCCATGTAAAATAACATTAAGTAATTAGTATTTAAAAAGAAATTTAGTTTTAATTTTTTAAAATTAAATAACATTTTTAGGTAGAGACAAAATGGAGATATATATTATAAAAATAAAATTTATATCATAAACTTTACATATGACATGGGTGTATTTGAAACTGGTTCTTAATTCATATTTTTCTTTAAATATTAAGAAATCCCAACTAAGGTTATTGGATTGAAAAGGAAAGGTATGATATATATAATTTTTAAATGATACACATATTTTATATGAGTATTATCAATAACATCTAGTCATTATAATAATTAAATTCAATGTATTATTTTAATACAGCCTGAATTTTTTCCTGTAAAAGTGACTCCTTAAGTAATTCTGGTTACATTAATTTACTTTTGTAAGTTATGGAATTTGAAATATATAAATATTTTTAATAAGAAAAAATGCAATTAGACTTTTTTTTTTTTTTATTGGTACAAAATTTTGTCTATTATTGCAAAATCCTTGTTGTTTTATTTTTCTGCTCTCTTCTTTCTAGTACTGGAAGGAACCTTGCGTAAATATGAATAGTCATTAAATTACTTTATGATTTTATTTTGTTTATATTTCAGGTAGTATGGTTTGTGTGTACTAGTATTTATATGTAATTACACCTAACTAATAGCTTGTATTTTCTGTTTTTTATTATCATTGTTTGCTATATTTAGATTTCTGATGTATTTTTACTACAGATGTTTGTTCATTACTGATCAATAATAATAATTTTTGCTTATAATTATTAGATGCCAAAATTTTAAAGGTTGCCAAAAAAAAAATCCTAGTTATCAATTATATTCGTAAAACTTAACGTAACATTTTCTTGTTAAAAACATTTTAAAGGGATAACATTAGAGATCATTAAGAAGATGATGGTTCTACTTATGCTGTTATAAAATGATTATATTCTAGATGAAAATTGTTTGTTAGCTGTATATGTAATAGAAGTATTGAGCAGCTATCCTATCCTTAATACTGTATTTTCATGAACTGATAATTATTGTTCTGAAATCATTCAAATTTTTTAAAGTTTTTTGTAATTAAAAAGAACTGATAAATTATAATAGGTTACAATTGTAATGAATATCTGATTTATAATATATGACGAAATAATTAATGTCTTTAATTAATTTTCAAATACCAATCTATTCAAAAAAAATTCAATGTATCCTTTATAAGAATCGTATATTATTTTTATTTTGTTATCTTAAAGAATGTAAAGCTTTGGAACAATGAACATATAATATGTAAAAGATAATTTATATGATACAAAAGTCGTTTTTAATGTTGAAATAAAATGAAGTTCCTGTTTCACCACTATTGTTGCAAATGAGTAGGAATTAGCACCATTTTTAATCTATTAAATAATTTAAAATATCATAAAATAAAATAAAATTATGATACATTTTTTTCCTTACTTTTACTGATGTTTGCTTACTTTTTATCATTTGTTTGCAGAAAACACTTCAGATTTATTGTGAAGAGTGAAAGAATTACAGTAAGGATGAGCTCAATATCAGAATTTGAATTTTCTGAAAATGGTGATTGATTGGCTTACAAAATTTTATTATAATATTCACTAGTAAGGAAGATGCTGTAAAATTTTACTGGACAATTATTTGAAGACCTAAAGTTTCAGTTGCAATTTTTTTTTTTTTTATTAAAAAATGTAACACATATGGATGATATGACTTAAGAAAAATTGTTCAAATAAAAACTTCTTTTATGTACTGATATTAATGAAAGATGACTGATTGAAAAAATACAAATAATTTTGAATGACACTTGAATGAGAAATGAAATTTTAATGTATTATTTTTCTTTTAATGAAATGGCGTTGATAATTTCTCTATGTGGATTTCCTCTGTTTATTAATAATAAATAGTTAGAATTAATCTGTTTGATTTTAATGTGACCAATATTGCTTATGCAATATCTCTAATTCTATATTTTTATGTAAAACATTTTTAATTCTATATGAATTTTTTCCTCTAACATGTTTGTCATTTATATTTATATTAAACTAATGTTTTAATTTTTAGTAAAGTATTTTCACACAGATTTATTATAAGTTTTCTTTTTTCTCTAGGCAATTTATCATGTATTTTAATATTACAATATTTACAAATGTAAAGATTACAATGTCTAATCTTTACATTTGTCTTTTTATATTATCTTATTCTAGATCTTTTATTATTGTATCTTTTATATTATTAATTTTAAAATTTCTTTATTTTAATATTTAGGTTTAATGCTAATATATGCAGAATTGATAATTTTGATATCTAAATATAGAGGTACATTTTAAAATCTTTTATTATATATACTTATCAAGAAAAAATTTTGTGTGTAAGTATAACCATCTAAAATGGCTCATAGTTATACATTTTCTTTACAGTGTTAATGATTCAGAATTAATTATATATATATATGTATATCAATTATGTGGGAAACTTAAGATTTTTTTCCTTGAAAAAGACACTAAATATATATAATGCACTAATCATTTTAATTTTATTTAAAGTATAAAGCATAACATATTCAATAGTGTCTCATCCTTTGGAGTGAGTAAAAGGAAAAAATAAGTATAAAGGCTTTTTACTTTTTTCATAATTGTTTGAACTTATGTTTGTCGATACATCTCATGTTTATTAATTTTCTAAATGATCTTTTGTAAGAAATTTTCTAAAATACTAAACAAGTTTAAAAACTGTGTTCAGAATTAATTGCTTGACTCAGATAATATTATCTGCTACTATATTTTAATTTATAAAAATACCAAGAAGTATATTAATAAAAAATTATCTTTTTAAATAGTGCTTTTTCTTTACTTCTAGGAATTAAAAAAAAATCACTTAATGATTAGAATAGAGTACTTACTTTAATTTCTTTTTACATTTTTAGATCTTAGAAACTACATTCAAGACAATTATGGATCTTCCGAGTATGAAAACTCTTTCCTTGGCAAGAAGTCAAGTGGATGTAAATATGAATGTATGGTATGTGGTAAAAAGTTTGCAATGAAAGGTAATCTTGGTGTTCACATGCTCATACATACTGGGGAACGTCCTTATCACTGTGAACTATGTTACAAAGTATTCCGACATAGGAATTCACGCAATCGTCATCAAAAAAATTGTCATAAAAGTACATTTTAGTATTAATGCTGAAGCATATTTTTGGTACAATTTTTTTTAAAAATAATAATTTAAATTTATTTTTAATATTTTTTTTTTCAGTTACTTTTCAAATTTGGATTATATTGAAATTTAGTTCAAGCACCTAAACTTTGTCACTTTTCAGAAGTAAACTGATAAAAAAGTTATGTTTTTTCTTATATATTAAGATTAAGTTACTGCCCGAAAATTCGTTTTGATTATCATTTATAAATATTTGAAAAAAATGTGAGTATTAATGTGAAAAGTAAGTTAATATTTTTAAAAGTATAGCTACAAAGAAAAGAAAAGTTTATATTTTTCCTTTTCAATATCATGCATGAAGAACAGATTTGTTTATTAATACATCTTTTAAGATTTTGTAGATAAACAAAAATTTCCACCTTAAATATTCCTATACATTTTGGTGTACAGTAATTCCTGAATTACTTAAAACCTAATATTCTTTTGTATTCTGAATCGGTCAATGTAGTGATATCTGTATAAAGGTTTTTGACAGTTATAAAAAAACACAATGTTTATGAATTTCATAAAAGACCTGCTTTGTAGCCAGGACTGATGCAAATTAAATCTGTCATGTCTCAAAGTCCTGTTGGCATGATATGGAAGTTTGGAGAGAGGGTTGCAAGCTTAGGTATTGTCCTCGTCACTTGACCGAGGCTCAACATTTGAAGATCCGTTGTCAATAGTGTTTGTGTTGCTTCACTGTACGATGTTAATAAACTATCACAATAACATATAAATTTCATAAAGTACTTGATATAGTGTTAGACAATATATTTGAAAATTATTTGTGTTTGAAAAATATTACCTTAACTTACTTGCCTTTGATCAAGAAAATTGTTTTATCTTGTATGTTTAGGATTAAAATATTTTCAAACCAGCAGCTTAAAGTAGTGTTTGATAAATGAACTTTTGTTTGATGTTAATTATGAAACCTTTTTTTTTTTTTTTTTTTTGTTTGTGTGTGTATGAATTAATATCTATTGCATGTTTTAAAATCATTAAATACTTCATATAAGAAAACAGAAAATTTGTATCCATTTACAATGTTTTCTTTTGAGTATTAGAAGGGGTTTTAATATTTAATAGCATTAATCCTATATTTTCATATATTAGTTGAAAAGTTTACATTTTAGTAAAATGTATTAAAATGTAATGTTTAAAATGAAAGTGGTACTTCATTTCTTCAGGACAAGATTGTTGTGTAAATGTCCAACGATACTTTTCTATGGTTAATCTTTGTAATTTTATCTCTCTCTTTCTTTATTTTTGTTTAATAGGATATTACTTCTGTAAATTAACCCAAAATGTCAACAAATTGATCTACACAGAGAAATAAATTTGATGTGCTTTTTATTTATATACTTTGCTATATATCTTTAAAACATAATTTACTAATATATTACCAAAAGTTTTTGAACAATGTTATTCAAAATTGATAATTTTCTGTTTTCTTACAGCTTAATCTTTTCTTTTCAAAATAATTTCAACAGCTGCCTTAACTCTAGCCTATTTAACACTCAACCTGCCTAAGAATTTTTGGACCCTAAATGTAACCAACTTTAACTTCATATCAGTTGTATAATATTCTAATTTTTAATGTGTTATCATATTTGAGGATGTATGATATATATTTATGTTGACTTACAAAATATGATGCTTTTTTTATTTTGTTTCTTTTTAAAGTATAACTCTTCAGTTATTTGTAGGATGTAACTTTTATTCAGTCCAACCTTTCTATTAATTAAAAGTACACAATTTATGATAAGCAATTCCTATTACACACACATAATCTAATGATTTAACAATAACAATTCTTAGGAAAATAGCTAATTCAGCATTCTGGGCTGCTTGATGCAAAGTGGATTGATTTGAGAAACTCAAAAGTTAAATTAGTGATGTGTTTGAACTGTTGTTTTAGTTTAAATGTAGTCAAAGAATTTCTTTTAGAAATGGTCAACAGAGAGTTGGTCAATAGTCAATATGGAGAAATTAAATTTCCATTTAGGGGTTAAGTTATATGTTGAGATTAATTTAAAAAAGTGGTACTGTGTGTACAGAGTTTTAAATATTTTTAAAGTGATTCTTTAGAGTTTTTAAATGTTTTATTAATAGTTGAAAATTTACTGTCCACAAAAGTTAACTTAATTTTTATAGTTCTGAAGTGTACCATATATTATTCAGTGGAAATCTGACCTTTGTAGATTATAGATTACTTGGGCTGTGGGACACAAAGATATATAACCTTTTTAGTTTGAGTACTTCTTCATAAAAAGTAGTAGAAGTTATGGATTTCTTTGTAATTGTATTATTTCATTATAAGTTCTTTACCCATGTTAGGTTATTGCTACACTTTATGATACACCTATTTTTCCAATGAATTAGATATTTTTTCAACAGGTAGGATTGACTTGAGCTGTAGGCATGAAAAAAAAAACATGTACTTATTAACTTTGAAACCTAAAAACCTGAAAATTATTTATGTTTCTGCTGCCTCTGTATGTTAGCCATAATGTTACAGTTACTTAGATACTCAGTTTATGAAGTTTTAGTGCATAAACATTAAAAAAAGGGGTTTTTTTTTAAAAAAAAAGAATTTATTATTTATATCAGATTATTATTAGATTAAATTAGGCTTATATATATCTCAATTCATTGAAAGTTGATATATATATATATATAACTTGATTTCAGTGATTATTGATATGGTGATAATGGTTTGATTTGTAATTTCATAAGTCAAGCAGAGAAACTCATTATACTATTTTGAATTAAAAACATCATATGATCATTTAAAAATAAAAACTAACCACTTTAGAAACTGATGCATTTTTTTATTTTTTTTTTTTTAAAGTGAGAAGTAACACTTTTGAAACAATTACCTCAAATGGTAATTATGAAGCTTTAGATTTAATGAATTAAATGAAAAACTAAATTATTTTCAGTTTATTATGATGATGAAATGTAATGTAATAAAATTCATTTTTCTGATTTTTGTGTGCTAGTTGCTCAATACTTAGCAGAGAATAGCTGACTTAAACTATACAGTAATTAAATCTTTTGATAACATAATTACTGAGCAATCAAATTTAAAACAATTAAATATCTTTATGAAAATTGAAAAGTATAAATTTTTATTTTACAGATTAAAGTCACAACTAATCAGAAACTTATGAAGGGTTGCAATTATGTTTAAAAATCTTTAAAACATCAATTAGAGTACTTTTCTTTTTAGCTGTTGAATTAATTTCTTTAATGAGAAGTTATTATGTTTGCTTTTTTTTTTTTTTTCGATATTATATTGAAATCTGCTGAGTGTCCCTCCTCCATTTCTAAAATTTCATCTCTCTCTCTCTTGAAGAATCAGAAAATTCCACTTTCTATTTGTAATTGGTATTGTGAAAACAGGTTGTAATGGAAACTATATTAATAGAACAATGAAAATAGGTATAAAATGATAAATTTCACACTTTCAAATATGAACTTAATTTTTTCTAAGATAGAAAAGTTTTTCAATCTGAACTTTTTAGAAACTTATTATCAAAAAAAATATATATTTTTTTCTGAAAGTTATTATTTATTTCCATACTTTAATATTACTTATTTCAAATCACTCTTATCAGCTGAATTTTACACTCTTGAGGTTAATTCACTGTTTTTCTTAAGGAATAAATTAGCATAATACAAATCTTAGCTTTTAAAACCACATGGATTTAGCCCTGTCTTTCATGATCAGAATCTATGCTCAAAATCAGTAGCTTTTTGAATCATAAATCAGGTGCATTTCTGTTGTCTCCTTGGTGTAATTCAATAAGATTTACCATTATATTAGGTATTGTGTTGATTATGAATCTGAATGTAATTGTTCATAGGCATTTAAATAATTTTTGCACATTGTGGTGACATTAAACTCTGGTAGTTGAATGAATTTAAGTAAATCCATATAAATGGAGGGATATTGCAGATATACAAAATGTGTGTACATTCATTTATATTTTTTATTCAATTTTTTTCTTAGTAAAATTGTTTAACTAATCATTTTAGTAACTTTTTATAATTTGTTTCTGTCATTAAAAAAATCATTAGATTTTATTGGTAAATAAATATGTGTACAACATGTCTAGTCATTCAAAAAATTAATTTAACCAAGCAACATCAATATTGCTGTAAATGAAATATATAATTTATGAAATGAGTAGTTGAACAATTATTTTATTAGTTTTAGATTAACAGTTGATACTTCATTTTCTTGTAAATTTTTGTATTACTTGAAACTTTAAATAAATATATTCTTGTACTATTAGTAGAGAAAAGTATATATTCTTTTATTTATTGTTTGTTTCCATATTAAATGATAAATGACATTATTTAGTTTACTAGAAGACCTGATTTCAGTTGAATTGCATTTAAATAACATCTTAAAATACCTTAGATTTAAAACTCCTCAAGGCCCTATTTAGGTTAGTATAGGCATCATTAGTTACTTGCGACCCCCTGGCAATTCTTCTCTATTTTCAACCCTTTTTATCAACCAATTTGTTTCTATTTTGAAACATCTAGATCACAGATATACGTTCCATGCAACATAGTTACATTTACTCTTGCACATAAACCTCAAAATTTATGCATTCACTTAGATACACAAATAAAATATTCAAGAGTAATGAATCAACACCTATGTCTCTTTTTTAAAAAAAAATCAGACTGTTCATTAATAAATACCATTAAAAGTTATTTTTATGCAATTAATTCATTATTAATTTAATTTTTTTCCAAGTATTTGGAGTTTAATAATGTACAATTTTAAAATTATATATTCAGACAATAACTGCAAGTACTTTGCTTTAATTGATTATGACACAAGAACTAAATAGTGTAACTGAGTAATTATTTATATTTTTAATGATGTTAAAAATATTCTTTAAATTTAGCAAGCTTTTCTCAAGACGGAGGAAATTTTTGAAAATCATATTTAGATTATTATATTCCTTAACTATTCGGTGATACATATTTGATAATTTGTCATTTGGAAGCATGAACAAAATAAAGACATTTCAAAATGAATTAATTTTAATAAGTAATGGGATTTAACTACTTTAAATTTCATAAAAACTAGTATACTTATTTTTTTTGTTGGTATAATATAAAAAAAGTATCAAAATTCCAGTTAGCAGTTAAGTTGTTTGGTTTAATATTAGCATTAATTAAAAATTAAATTGTGAATTTCCTAGTAGTCGTCATCCTGATATTTATTATGTGTAATAATTATAGAATTTTATAAATTACTGAAACCATCTACTTTCTTTGGCGCAACATAGCCACATCTAGTTCTTGTGCCATTAAACACTTTTCATGCACACCAAAACCATCTATGATTAATTTTATTATTTGGGAGCCTTTGGGCTCCAATTAATGCCAGTTATGGTGGGGGGTCAAATTGAATTCAATAAAAGTTACCTGTTAGTGGAACAATATTTTATTAGAAGTATAGGTTACACCCAGAAAATTACACACATAATTCCAGAAGATTATATACAATAAAGGAATGGAGTGTTTCAGCATGTTCTTTCTAAGCCCTCTTTCACCTTGACTGGCATGTTTCTCCTTGCACCACCTAGTCATTAGAGAGTGCTTCTGTTGCTTAGGACAGACTTAAGGCATGGGCCTGGGGGGGGGGGGCGCGTCTTGTTCTCTACTCAGCCTCAATAAGATCATGATCAGAATAATTTTAAGCGTCAAATGTTATTCCCGGACATGACTGGTTGAAGACAGTTACTTCTATATTAAATATTTCTATTTACAACGTTTGCTGAGAATCAGGGAAAATATTAGTTTTATTTCTAAAGCGAGATATGTCAAATTTATTGATAAAAATACTGCTGTGGGAAGGACAGTTACAAATATAACAGACACTCCTTCCAGCGATTTTTTCTTTATTTGCACACATAAGTTAAAGATCGCTCATGAATGGACAAGAGATGCACTTAAGCCCTCAACAGAAGTGACCCTAAAAGAAATCACACTTTTTCGATCAAACGAGTGGCCTACAGCTCTAAATCGGCTATTCCTTCCTTTGTATTTAATTGCTCTTATCCCAGTTACACTGCCACCTGGATAAGTTCACAAGAGCTGTTGTCCTCTGCGATTCGAAGACTGCGTTGCTAGCCATCGTATCTGATGGACATACCTTAACGCAGGACATTTTGGACTGTCGTCGTCACCTCGAGATCCTGGCTTCTTTTGAGAAAATTATTGTCTTCCAGTGGGTTTCTGCCCACTGTGGGAGGAAAAAAAAAACAATTTTTTTTTCCTTACTTTTTTTTTTTTTTTTTTTTTTTCTGTAACTGTTTATAACCTGCCATTAGAAATATATATATAAAAAATTAATTTCTTTGAAACAGCAATAGGTAATTGTGTTTTTATTTTTGAATTGTATTTCTTTGAGATTTAAGATAATATACAAATATTTATATCGCATTAAAAAAGTAAAATAATGTGTATAAGTATTTGCTTTTTTTTTTACAGAGAAAGTTATAAAAATAATACCCAGTTTTAAAAAAATTCTGCTCTTTTTTTTTGTAATTTTTCTCTCTCCCTCTAAAGAACATGAAGTAATCTCTTGATTGTTAAAAAAATTATATATAAATATTTCAATTTACTCTTTATAATATTTTTATATTGATTAAAATGCATAAGAGCGCGCTTTCTTCATTTTGAATGCACTATGATCGTCCAAAAGAATTTTCGATGTGTATTGTAATTCAGAAAAATATTTTTGTGTTTCTAATATGGAAAGTGTGTTATTGAACTCGTTTAAAAATTTCAAATAACTGTCCTTTTTTTTATTATTCAAATCCAAATAAAAAAGAACGTTTATTAAACGAGTATATTACATTACTACATATTGTAGTAATGTAATATAAATGTAAAAAAAAAAAACCCATCATATAACAAAAACCTTAGAGTACGATTTGATAATTAGATGAATAAATACCTGTACAATAATTTAATGTTTTAAGAATAAACATCAAAAATGTAGAAGTTCTCGTCCAATACAGTACAAAATAAGAGATTTTTAGTATATAAGATCCCTCACTAGAAATTTTCTATTTGTGTGAGCATGTTTAATCAGATTTTCCTTCAGAAAATTGAAATTTATTAAATATACTTTAACTTTAGTTCTTATACTTTAAAACTTATGTATTTAGACTTTATTATTTACTAATACTTTATCACATATTGATATAAAATACTTTTAATGAAAATTACTTATATAAATATAATTCTCCTAATTAATAATTTATGTAATGATGTTCTTTAATTTTTGGAATCTATGACTCTCTTTTTATTATAATTATTTGTTTCATTTGATAAACATAGTAAGGATCTATATATTTCGCATAGTTACGAACCTATATTTTTCTGAGAACTTTTAAGAAATTCTTAATATTATGAAAGGCAATACAATATAGAAACCAAAAACCTTTTACGGATTTTTTTTCTGCATGTCATTTCCATTAAAATGGTTTACTCAATATTTTCTTAGATATGATTTTAAATTCGCAATTAAAAAAAATATTCAAGGAAATGTATAATTATTTGTATGTGATAAAATTAATATTTATTTAATTTATTTAGATTCGTATATATATATATATATATAACACATCAATCAATAACTCCCGAGACTAACATTGAAAACAACATTTTTTTTTGCAAAATTTTTTTTATTCATCAACATAACACCTTTTGTTAATCACCTTTTAGGGTGATACAATCGTTCCAACGCTTTTCCAAATCTTTCCCCCCTCCAAAAAAAAAAAAAAAATTCCCTACTTTCTTTCTTTCTTTTTTTTTTCCTCGAAATCTTTTTTTGTTTGCGAGTAAATAGCGATAAACAGCTTTCTGAATCATCGACTCGTTGCTGTTTTTGTTCCATCGAAAGCAATCGCGGCACCCACTTGGAAAAAACCTTTTTCATGCTCAATTTTTCATGAAGGATAGTAACACATGTGTCATCTCAGCAATCTCACGGAGCTTCACTTTACGATCTTTCATTATAATTTTTGTCACTTCACTCACATTTTCCGGTGTAACGGCTTCCACAGGTGTACCCGAGCGTTCCGCGTCATTTGTGTCGGTACGACCACGTTTAAACTCGGCAAACCACCGACAAATCGTTGCTTTTGCTGGACAAGAGTCCGGGTAACATTTTTCAATCCATTGTTTCGCTTGCACGGTGTTTTTACCCATTAAAAAACAATGTTTTATCAGAACACGAAACTCGGTTTTTTCCATTTTTTAAACAAACTACAAAACGACTTTACTCCAACCTCGATAACTCAGCTGTTTCTGGTCCGATCGACTTAAAATTTTGACACGTTTCAAGCAAAGGTTAGTACTCTAGAAAGACCTGGTTACTGGTTTACTACGAGCGCCATCTCTGGGTTAGTCTCGGGAGTTATTGATTGATGTGTTATATACACCTGCATTATGATGATAATTTGAAATATAATATTTTACATTAATAATAATGAAACAATCATATTATGAAAATAGGAAAGTTTTATGCAAGAATTCATAACTTAATTGAAGCTTTGTTCTTTCTACCCACGAAAGAGTTAAAAGGAATTATTTTAAAAAATCAATATTATCACTTTCTGAATTCTTATTAAAACGAGAAGAGTTATATATTCTCATTTTATGCAACTTTTTATTTACAAACCAGTGAGCGAATATTCTTTTTTTTTTTTCTTTTTCCCTTGAATAGAACAATAAGGGGAAAGCGAAATGCTACACATAGTTATGTGCATATTACGAGAGATATGGCATAAAGATTTTTAGAACAGTGTATTTATTTATTCTTGGTTAGCAAAATAACAATTCTTTTTCGAATAACTGATCCCTAAAATGTGTGTTACTTTGAGAAAAAAAATCTTAGTTATTTTTAGGATATTAATAAAAGGATAGCGATCATTTACTAAATTATATATAATTTTTCTGTATATCATCTTGTACTGGTTTAAAAGTGGATTCTACGCAATAAATGGTCATTTATGTAGGATTTTCCAGCTAATTATCAAAGAATTAATTGTATTTTCAAATGTACTGTAAAATCAGTTACTCGATAGATGCACCATGAATCAACGTCATGTGATAGCTCGCGTAGCGCCCCCATTCCTGAACAAAACTGAGCGACCTTTCGTTCTCGCTCTCGTTCCCTCTCTTTCCGCTTCTCTTTTCTTCCCTCGTTGAAGGTGAACGCGAACGCTCGTTCCAATGCCCATCGCCGATATGGGAAAAATTAATTAGGCCGCTACTATCTGTCTCCGAAGTATTGTTTATTCCTAATAGTTATCGCCTGTATATAGTAATTTGTAAATATATTTCCTTTATCCCTTCTTCTGGGCCCCTATAGCCTAGTGGTCAAGGTCGTGGACTAGCGGCCGGCGGTTTTCGTTCAGTCGCGGGTTCGATCCTTGGCCGCCAAAGACCCGCCGTGTAGCCGGGGCTGATGCACGTTAAATCTGTTCGGGGCACAAAGTCCTCCCGTTGGCGTGGTGTGCATGTTAGGAGAAGGGGGTGCCAGCTCAGGTGTCGTCCTCGTCACTTGACCGTGATTCAAAATTACGAGGTCCGTCGCCAATAGCCCTCGTGTTGCTTCTAGTACGACGTTAATAAAAACTAAACTAAACTTATCCCTTCTTCTAATAAACGAAGTAAAACAACCTCAAGCATTGTCATTGAATTGATACTAAGTCATCATGGAATGCGGTTTTAAAGTTTGAACCCCTGACTCGAATAAAATAACGACCGCTGCGAGCCCGCGACCATGACTAATAGGCTACCGTGGCTACGAATCTATTTATGCCTAGATAAGATGTAATTGAAAAGTGCTTGAGCTTTTTTTTTGTGTGTGAGTGTGTGTGTCATATATTCTAAAACAGTTATCATTAATTCATTTATTAATAAATCAAAATATGCCGAAAAAGTTGATAATTGCATTACATATTATTCATCTGGCTTTGACTTCTGCAAAATTTTTATCATATATTTTGTATCTACTGAGACAAAGACATTCTTTTCCGTAGATCAATTGATTTATTACAACTGTTTTCAGGATACAGAAACGAACGTTACCAATCTTTCCTCCCACAAAACTTTGAAAAAGATCTCATCTCATGCCGTGAATAAAATGTTGAAAGAATTCTTTGAAAAATGTCGAATTCGAACATATTTTATTTTTTTTTTAAATTTAATGTTAAGGGAAATTTATTATCAGAAGAAAAAAAGTGATAGTAGCTAATATATAATTCATCATTACAATTTAAACAATAAAATACTTGACATCGAAAAAATTAAAGTTAGACAAGGGAATATTAGACTTTAAAATATTATGTTTTACACAATAAATTGAAATGCTATAATCAATACGATTTAAATATTTGTTTAAAAATAGATGATAGGAAAAGGAGATTCCCCTAAAATGTATATTTGATAGAAAATTGAATTTTTATCAATATTGTCGAGATTATCACTTTCCCATACTTGCTTTTTTGGTAATTATTTTTTTCAATCAATGCAAAAGATATTTAAACAACTTAGATTCTCTTGAATTGATATTTGCATGAATCAAGTAGTTGCATTCATTGAGTGAAAAAGTGACTGTAACGAACTTCATATTAATTTCGTATTTAAAATTGTTACGACTCGAGAGTGCAGATGGCGCTAGTAGTCATATTCTTGTACGATTTGTATCATTCTTCCTGTGGACATCAGCCAAGGAGCACGACGTACCAACCGTCGCTCAAATAAATATTCATTTTTTAGTACACAGTCCACAGCTCTTTGTTTGAATAGATAAGTTTCAAATAACTCAAAGTCTAATCATTCTGACCCCCTTTCATCAACCAGTTTGTGGTCCGTCGAGCCGGAGAACCGAAAATTGACAACATGGCGCCAAAAGAACTATCGGAGCTCACCGTGTTGAGCAGAAGAAAAGCATATTTGCTATGTCAAATTACTCGGATTAAAAACTCTTTAGAAAGTGTGGATTCTCAATTGAATCAAGTGGAACTAAAAATAAACTAGTCTCGTTTTCCCAGGTCAAAAAGAAAATCAACGTTTTACGAAACGAAAGTTACAGTATTCTTTCGGATGAAGAACTCCCTGATTTTGAAAAAAGTTTGGAAAAAATGTAGGAAGACGCAGATAATTTAGAGGTGAGTCTCAATACTTTACTTGAATCTTCAGCTTTGAATATCTCTAAATTGTCTGTAAACAATGATTTTGCTAATTGTAACGTAAAACTGCCATCCATTAATTTACCTGAATTTTCGGGACAGTATGTTGATTGGTTACAATTTAAATCTCAGTTTGTAACACTAATTGATGATAATACTTGTTCATCGGATTCACAAAAATTGTATTATTTACAATCTGCCCTCAAAGGCAATGCAAAACAGTTAATGATTCATACCTATCTTTATTCGACACCTTAAAACGAAGATATGAAAACAAAAGATTAATCGTTAATAGCCACGTTGCTGAATTGTTGAATCCTAACAAAATAAAATTTGAATCTGCATTTCACCTTAGAAATTTAATTGACTCTAATCAGAGTCATCTGAGAGCTTTAAAACAATTAGAATTAGAACCTAACGCTTTGTGTGAATCAATGCTAATTTTTGTAATCACCCAACGTCTAGACGATGAATCTCGTAAACAATTTGAAATGGAATTACATTACAATGATTTGCCTGAATGGGATAAATTTTTAGAGTTTTTAATTAAAAGAAGCCAAGCTTTAGAAAACGTGCAGAGAAATTCCTCGTTGAAACCAAAGAACGAAAATCCTCTCAAATTCAAAACGTTTGTTGTAAAAAGTGATAAAAAAATTGCCCTCTATGTTTATCAGAACCACACCCAGTTTTTAAATGTAAAAAATTTCAAGATATGTCTATTCAAGATAGGAACAATCGAGTGAGATCACTTAATCTGTGTTTTAATTGTCTCGGTCATCATCTTATTAAGAACTGTTTAAAACTAAATAAAATAATGTAAGTCGTGCAATGCAAACCATAATTTACTTCTTTGCAACGCAAGTAACCCCCGTTTAGAATCTAACCTAATGAACGGGAACCTTCCTGTTCCCTCCCTGCAGAGTTCATCTAGGATTATTTATGACCCAAATCCTGCGCCGACGAACGATTCACCACAAGTAACATTTTCTTCAACTGCTGCGTCATGTTTGTACACCACAGTGAAGAACAAATCAGTTTTACTTTCCTCCGTCAAAGTTCAAAGTGTGGGAGGCAGCTGGCTTCTGCTGAATGCGATTCTAGACAGCGGGAGTCAACAGTGCTTATGTAGCTTCGAAGCAGCGCATTATTTAGGATTGAAGAAAGAAAGAATAAACGCAAAAATTGTTGGTGTCAACGGTGCTTGTACTGCAATAAAAGAAAGAGTGATCACTGTAATTTCGAACGAAAGTGGATCATTCAAAAGAAAACTTAACTTTCTCTTAGTGCCTGAAATAACAGGATGTATTCCTGCAGAACCGTTTGATATCACAAAAATAAATTTTCCAAAAAATATAATTTATGCAGATACGGAATTTAATATTCCCAAAGGTATTGACATTCTTCTTGGAGGGGAAATATTTTATGAGTTATTAAAAAGTACACAAATAAAGTTATATGACAATCAAATAATATTGCAAGACTCTTTGTTCAGTTATATTGCTACAGGTTCCATTCAAAACGAACAATCAAACCATTACTATTGCAATTTCCTCCAAGATAAGGTTGATAGCAGTATAGCAAAATTTTGGGAACTAGAGTCATTAGGCATTACAGACGAACTGAACTGTGATCTAGATGACCAAGCCATGCAATATCTTAAGACTTCAGTTCGTTTCAATAATGCCTGTTATAAAGTTGGGTTTCCCTGGGAAAAGGATAAACAAGAATTAAAAGACAATTTTTCCGTTGCAGAAAAACGTGCTAAATCTTTAACAAGAAGATTCATTCGTGACCCAACTCTGTCCACTCAGTATTCTGAAATTTTAAAAGAATATGAGTCGCAAGGAATAATTGAAAAGGTTCTACAAACTGAAAGGTCAACTGATAGAGCAGTGTTCTATTTACCGCACCGAACGATCTTTCGTCAAGAAAGCCTAACTACAAAGATGCGTATTGTTTTCGATGCAAGTTCCCATGAAGATGGACAATTAGCTCTTAACGACTGTATATGGCCAGGTGTGAATTTAAACCCAAACATATTCCATCTGATCATTTCTTTTCGCTTGAAAAAGATTGTTATTATCGTAGATATAGAACGTGCATTCTTACAAATCTCATTGCGTGTCGAGGACAGAGATGCAGTTAGATTTCTGTTTCCAGAACATGGTTCAAATCAAATTGAGCCCTACAAGTTTCAAGTCTACAGATTTAAGCGTGTGATGTTTGGAGTCAACGTGAGTCCTTTCTTACTCTCTGGAACGATTAAGCATCATATCGAGAAATATCGTGAACAGTATCCAGCAGCAACTGAAATGCTTGACACTTGTCTCTACGTTGATGATGTAATTAGTGGTGCTGATAACATATCCCAAGCTTTAAAAATATCAAAGGATGCTGATACCATCATGAAAAATGCTAGCATGAAATTACGCAAATTTAATTCAAATGATCAAACCTTAATGAAAACATGGGAATACGAAGGCCTTGAGACACATCCTCGTCACTCGGAAAACAATTCTGGAGTCCATTCATCAAAAGTTTTAGGGATACCATGGAATGTCATCCACGACTATTTCACAACTGATGTGAAAGGACTGCTAGAATTGGATACATCAAAACCTGTCACAAAAAGAATTGTGCTACAATCAGCTGGTAAAATATACGATCCAGTTGGATTATTATCACCTTACACAATTAAGCTCAAATGCTTATTACAAGAACTTTGGCTAAGAAAATTAGCCTGGGATGACGAGCTACCACCAGATATTTATGCAACATGGTTACAATGGTGGTCAGAACTCCTCTTTTGTCAGAACTAAAGATTCCACGAATGATCCTCGATTCCAGTGCTGGAGATTCAAGTGAAATCCAAATCCATACCTTCTCCGATGCTAGCCAAAGAGCATACGGAGCTGCCACCTTTTTGAGAGTTAAGCACAAGGACAGAATCAGTGTTGATCTAAAAGCCGTGTTGCACCTCTGAAAAAATTATCCCTGCCCAGATTGGAACTGAAGGGTGCTCTACTTGCTGCACGCTTAACAAAGGAAGTTAAGAAAATAATAGACCGAAAATGTCCAACTACAGTCTTTTTCTGGATGGACTCTCAGATCACTTTATATTGGATCAAAGGTCCCAGCCATAAATGGAAAACCTTTGTGGCGAATAGAGTTCGGGAAATTCAATCTCTCACCGATCCGAAGTCGTGGTTCCATAGTTCAGGCAAGGACAACCCAGCAGATCTCCTTACAAGAGGAATCAGTGTCGAAGCTCTTTCAACGAACTCCAAGTGGTGGAATGGGCCCTCGTTTTTGAGTCAAACTAACTTCCTGACCAATGGACTAGATGAAGCGATCCCAGAAAGATTGTATTCAGCAGAAATGAAAAAGAACTCAAATCCAGAAAAGGACATTTCCCTGACAGTGACAATAACTCAAAATGATTTCTTTGAGAACATAATTAATATATCAAACAGTTATGTAAAATTAATTCGAGTTATAAGTTTTCTCTTTACAGGTTCATACATAACTGCAGAACCAGAAGTGCAAAGATAAAAAGACCCCTTACTTCACAAGAGGTAAGTTATGCTGAAAATTGGCTGATCCACTCCTTACATAAAAAGGAGTTCCCCGAAGAAATGCGCAAATTGTTGGCAGGTGAGCCTATTTCTATAAGAAGCAAGTTAACTTCTCTTAATGTCTTTCTTGATGAGAGTAACATTATTAGAGTTTGAGGCAGACTCGCAAATTCAAATTTGAATGAGAAGGCTAAATTCCCAATGATTTTACCGAGTAAACATATTTTAACTGATATTATATTGTGTTATTATCATAAAAAATATTTGCATGCAGGACCCCAGTTACTTTTATACCTTGTTCGTCAGAAATTCTGGTTATGTTAATGCACAAAGGCTATACATTTGGATTTTGTGACTGATCTCACATCCCAAGCATTCATTGCAAGTTTAAAACGTTTTTTTGGTAGGAGAGGAAAGTGCGCAAAAATCGTCACTGACAACGGTAAAACCTTTGTTGGAACAAACGCCGAAATTAAAAAATTGTTCAAAATAATTAAATCGCCTGATCAAACATTAGCTGATTTTTTGACTAGTGAATCCATAGAGTGGAACTTTATCCCGCCGAGGTCCCCAAATTGTGGAGGACTATGGGAATCAGGGGTAAAATCCTTTAAATTCCACTTAAAAAGAGTTGTAGGGAATGCACATTTAACTCTTGAAGAGTTCATTACCATACTTTGTGAGAATCTTGTGAAATTGAGGCAGTTCTAAATTCCCGACCACTCACTCCTTTGACATCAAATTTCGAAACTCTGACCCCCGCACGCTTCTTAGTTGGTAGACCCCTAACATCCATAGTTGAACCCCAAGTAACTAATGTAAACGAGAATAGGTTGTCGAGTTGGGAAAAAGTAAAAAATTTACTCAACACATTTATAAACTTTGGAAACGTGATTATCTAAATAATTTGCAAGAACGTCGCAAGTGGAAATTAAAAAAAAAAAAAAAAAAATGTTTCTGCCGGTTCTTAGTGTTAATAAAAGACGAAAATCTTCCCAGTACGAAATGGAATACGGGTAGAATAACAAAAGTATTTCCCGGCACAGATGGTAAGGTCCGAGTTGTGAACCTGCGAATGCCAAATGGAAACATATTGAAGAGAACAATTAGAAACCTTTGCATATTACCTGTATGAAATGTTGTAATTAGTAATTATTGTTTGTGTATAATTCAACTTTAATCACATATTTAAGTATTGTATTGTGTATTTAAGTATTGTGAACATATTATGTGTTTGTGTGCATTTCTATTGAAATTTCGAAAATGTTATCCGTTTCTTGTAATTAAGAATAGAATGTTCATAGGCGTAAAAGTTTTTCCTTTAATTAAATAATTTTTGGAAATAAAAAAAAAATTCTGGAATAAAAAAAAATTAATGCATTCGATTGAAAATAACGTTCTGTTCTAAAATACTTCTGAAGAGGGAGTAATTTAAATATTATAAAATGTCATTATTCATTTCACTTATTTTTACACTCTTTAAAAAATGACGTGAAGTACATCTCTAGTTTCTTTGCCTAGGATTTGGAGATAAAAGAAGACATTTGTGTGTTTTATACCAATATCTTACATGCGCAATATTTATTCTTTTGTTGGTATGTTTATGTGACATTAATGATTCAGTAATATGAACTTCAATTTAAAAAACATCTCGCATAAAACTAATTTCCTAAGTTTCCCATTCTCTAATTCAATAATAAAGAGTTCATTTTTATTTCCTGATCCAATGGAAATTATCCTTTTACTTATTAGCTCACATGCTCATAAAATCTGTTGAATCAACATTTGCCAAATCACAAATATGTAAGAAATAATCCCTCTAGACTGATAGACGCCAGGAAAAATCCCTCAGTATCACTTCATCTTGTACCACGTGACTTGGGAGAAATCCCCAGGTATCCTTACTTTTAAAATCTACTGCACAGAAAAATTCCCCCTCTGATGCTCTTCTACGCTTTTCTGCTGCAAACGAAGAGGCGAAGCTGTGACTCCAACCATATTTATATTATGGTGTCTCTTTCAGCTAAAGTGTAATAAAAAAAAACTATGAAATTCGTCGTCTTATTTATTTTTTTAATTAATTTCTATATCATTTGTAATGATCTCACATAAAACTGATTTAAATTCCTAATTTTTCCTATTCTCTAATTCAAAAGTAAAGAGTTTATTTCTATTTCCTGGTCCAATTCCAAATTATCCTCTTATTGATTAGATCTCGAGCTCATAAAATTTGTTGAATCAACTTTTTCCAAATCATAAATCTGTTAGGAATAATCCCTCTAGACTGAAAAACGTCTGGAAAATTCCCTCAGAATCCCTTCATCTTGTATCACGTAATTGGTAGAAATCCCCAGATATCCCTTCCTGTAAAATCGACTGCACACAGAAATTCTCTGTTCTGTTGCTAACTAAAAAGGGGAGTTGTGACTCCAGCAATATGGATAATTATCTTGTGTTTCTCAGTTAAAATGAATAAATAATCTTACTATGAGAAAAAGAACTGTTCATTTCGCCCATGCGTTTGGAATGCTTTATTAATGTTAGAACAATTTTTTAAATTCTTAACTTATATAAAAACTCCTAATAAAAGCGAGTGCCTTTATGTAAATTTCTTTTCATAATTACTTTTTTAATACGAATTCAGCGCAAAACTTTCGATTTAGTTCAAATAATTATTTCATTTGATGTAACTGCTTACTGACATACATCACAGCAATTTGTGCTGCATTCAACTTTTATTAAAATTATGTTCTTATATAATTAATAACTTTACAAAATTCGGAATATTTCTTTTTCAATGTTCAATGAAGATATTTTACTAACATTGCTACTTTTTTTTATATATGTAAATCAAGGGAATGGATTTAAAAAATACGATGCAGCCGAAAGGGACTGTATGTGATTAGAAAAAAATGCAAAGGGAAAAAAGTTTTTTACAAAATTTCCTCTTTTAGGAAAGACCATAGTAACAGCGAAAATTTAAGCTCTATTATATAATTTTTATAGGGCATGGCTTTGAAATACACTTGTGCTCTAAAATTAAAGACAATGTCGAAAAAATAGCAAATCAGGGGAACGAAGAGGCAGAGTGGACTGAAAGATCTATCAGGAGATTAATTAGGGTAAGATATGGTAGCACATGCGCAGATATACATCTAGGAGTAATGTAGGGGTGTCGGAGAGGGATAAGGCACACCGGTGGTGTTGGCTCAGCATTTCTGGGAAAGCGATTGCTCGGTGTATATCAATTTAAATGACGTCGAGTCGCTGCCTCAGTGTGAAATGTCGAACAATCAATCTGTTAGACAACATATGGATGATTTTACCCGAGGTCGAATCATTTGAAAAATAAAGGAAGGTCGAAGTGTGACAAGAACAGTTGCTGAGTTCGGGATTGCTCACAGCATCGTTTCACGACTTTGTAGAGAATTTCAAACTACAGGAACAGCTGTCCGACTGTTCAGCAGTGGTCGTCCTCGAGCAACCACTCCAGCGGACGACCAGTATATTACCCTATAGCCCAGAAAGAACAGGCAGCAAGCAGCGGGAAAAATCACTAAACACATGGCAGAGGCGATTAGACGACCAATATCACGTTTTACCGTGGCTAGGAGTCTACACAGTGGTGGCTTGTTTGTATGATGACCTGTACAGTACGTACCTTTAACACCATCTCATTGGAGAAGGCGTTTTCTGTGGTTCCAGGAACACCAGTATTGGACAGATAATCAATGGGGGTCGAATACTCTTTACGAATGAGAGCAGGCGTAGTCTGAGTAGAGATGCTGGACGCATACACATCTGGAGAGAGCGGATAACCCACAACAAACCCTCCAACATCATCCAAAGAGACTGGTTAGGAGGTTACCGGGTAAGGATTCCTACCCGGCCAGAAAACTACAGACCAATTTCCTTATTACCAATCCTCAGCAAACTAGCCGAAAAAATAATCCACAATAGACTATCAAAATATAATTCAGCAGTAAATAATATTTTTCCACTTATTTCGCGTAAATTTACATTAAGTAGACGTAATAAATTGTTTATCTACACCTTGATACTAAGACCTATCCTGACCTATGCTAGCCCAGTCTGGTCGCATTGTGCTAACACAACACTTGATTTATTAGAAAAATTCCACCATTAGAATGATAGTAAAAGCCCACTGGTACTTGAGAAACACAGACATCAGATACTCAATTAAACTCCCAACACTTAAAAACTTCATTAAAAAATTAACAGAAAATTTCTACCAAAAAATTGATACCTCAAGCAATAAATCCATTTAAGAAATAGAAAAATACACCCCACTCAGAAACAACCCACAACTACACAGACCACGAGAAATTTTATTTCTTTAATTTCACTTATATTGCAAAAACACTGGTGACATAAGCACACTCCTCACAAAATCTCATCCCTACGCACCCACCTATATATACAGAATTAACACACCACACCATCGACCAATCACAAAGCGCGCTCTCACTGCCACCAGACTGAACAAGCAAGCAGGAATCCAATAGACTACTGCTGCAATATCCTAAGCCTAAACTCATGAATTTCAACCATCTTCTCTTTTGGATTAATTTTAAAAACACTAGTACTTCAACTAGTGATATTCTAACATTAATAATATATATTCAGCATATTTTTCAAAATTAATTTAATATTGTCTAAAAAGCTATTGCAATTGCACTGTAATTTTATTTCATTATTTTAATATCTAAATCTTAACTTCTGGGCAAGTGTAAAATCAAAGTTCAGTCTCACCTCAAATAATAGCCAATTCACAGGGGATTAAAGCCCGATAGGGTTACGTTCCTCGACAAAAATAGTCGGTTTGGTTAGGGGGTTAAGGTGTTCTCTTTGAGGGAGATATAATACTTGGTTGCAGGACCAACATTCACGTCTCCGAAAGAGGTTCAGTCACCGGGTTCTCTATTGAAACGTGATTTTTCTTCCATATGTGCGTCTTTTTAGAAACCTTATGGATCCGCAGTTCTTTTTCATGGACGACAATGCACCAGCTCATCGCACAGTAGCTGTCGAAGAGCCGTTGGACAGTGAAGATATTGAAAGCATGGATTGACTGGCAAGGTCTCCCGATCTAAATCTCATCGAGCATGTGTGGGACACTTTTTAGGGAGACTTTTGGCAGCCCGTAACTAGTCGCCAGTTTCGATTCCGGAGCTTCGATTTTTAGTACAAGACGAATGGGCAGCTATGCCTCAACAGCTCATTGATAACCTTATACTCAACATGGCCAGACGATAATTAACCTACATAACAGTCAGGGGAATTAATATTCCCTATTGAAGCCAGGTTGTTTCTGAATAGATACTTGTCATATAGATGTTTCGGCGTTCAGTCACATTATGTTCCAAGCTAATTTGTCAATTTAGTTCCTTTTTATCCTTTCAATTTTCTTATTAAGTTTTACTAACATTACTTCTGTTCTTACATCTTGGGGATCTTGTGGAATTATTAATGGTGATTTAGAAAGCTTTTGAACAACGTTATATAGGGGGGGGGGAAACCACCCTGTCCTTAATTTTTGCATACCAGAGTATTACTATTTTATTGCATGAATGAAAAAGAGAAAATTAGGATCTTTCACTTAGAGTGAACGCACAACAAACTGGATTTCCTTGATTTTGGAAAGAAAGAGAGAAAGGCTATAAAAAAACAGCAGAAACATCAGTCTAGTTTTGAATAAAAATGGAAGGGGAGGGGAAGAATATGGAAGAGGAAAGAAAAGTATTTGCCTGCAGCACCATTTGTGGGCTGGAGGGGGGGGAAGCGCAAACCAGAATCCTTTCATAGTCAGATTCCCGCTTTTGCTTTCGTATGAAACAGACGCATTGGACCTCGTTGGAAAACTATAACCCTAACATGGCCACCGAAGCTATGGAAGCCGAGACAGCCATGCCGGAGAGCAACTTGTAAGCGACTGAAAAAGATGCGCGTGAAGCCATGGAACTCCTGACTAAGAAGATCATAGTCCTTAACATAAGACTGAACTATAATAATGGACTCATAGATATTGAAAATGAACCTGACACTCCTATGGATGAAACAGCACTTCAGAACCTACTAGAGCAACGAAAAGAAATAGAAGACGAATTAACTAGATCAACAGGTGAGCTGAACTTTATTTCTACTTGCCCACTTAATAGTAGTAATGTCGTTTCAAATATCATTAATGATAGTAGTTTTATTTCAAGTATTAAAAATTTAGATAATCCAATCAACAAAAACCGCCCCAAAAGATCTACGGAATCTAGCCTAATCAGTAATATGACCAAGCCTAACGATACCTAACAAACACCTAACAAAGTTCTTAAAGTGTCATGCAAAACTGATAATGATGGATTCATTGCACCATCTAAAACGGCTAAGAATAACTCTAGAAAAAGTTTAAATAAATCAATACCTATTAAGACGAGCAATAGTTTCAACGCACTCGCGGCAGTAGATACCGAGGAAGCTGACCCCTCCCCCCCACAACCACCCAAGATCCAACCGATCATGCTTCCGTTGACACAAAATTACAACCTACAAATTCAAGCAGTTAACCGAGACTACCCGAAAATTGTCAGCAAACTTTCGGGACAATATGTAAAGATAATTCCTGAGACCGAAAATGATCACAGGGGAATTACTACCCTCCTCACTAATATGAAAGCTGAGTACTACATCATCCAATCTATAAACGAAAAACCTTTGAAAATCTGTATCAAAGGCCTACCTGTTTACACCGAAATTGACAAAATTAAAGAAGACCTGAAAAACCAGGGCATCAAAGTCGACAAAATAGTGCAGCATAGGCAGCTAAAAACAATGCACCCACTACCTATCTTCATGGCGGAAGTCAGAAGAGACGACAAAGCACTTGACTTATACAAAGTGCAAGCAATTACTTACATATCAGTAAAAATAGTTCCCTTCAAAAGGAAACAAGCTATCACGCAATGCTATAATTGTAAACACTTTCATCACTCGTCTCAGAACTGCCGAATGAATGCAAGATGTTTAAAATGCCGACAAAACCATCGCACCGGCGTGTGCGAAATTAAAGAAAGAATTGAGCACCCAACATGCATAAATTGCAAAGCCGAACATATGGCTTTCTGGAGAGGCTGTCCACTATTCCCGAAAAGAAAACCCCCCCAAAAAAGGCGAATCAACCCAAAAAACTCTTGACAGAAACATCACAGCAACCTGATCAGTTACTGAAAACCTTTTTTCGAATGTTTGTAGTAATCAAATCCTTCAAGAGATGGCGCCCAAAACGGTGCAAAACTCAACCGAAGCTTCCAGCCAGTTTGAATCAACAAAAGCCCCCATCAATCCTCCAACCATTATTATTAATAATAATCCGAACAGTTTAACTTACTCACAGCAATAAATGAATTGTAAAATTTTTTTAACAAATTTCCCAACTTTTTTGAAGCTCTAAATAACATGTCTAAAGTAGACAAACTTAACATATTCATCACTGGTGTAGTCAGAATCCAACCCTCAACATGCAAATAAATCTTCCTTCCACGGTTTCAAACTGGCTATTAAATTAAAATATCTACTGCCGCCCTCCCAACTTAAAGATTAAATTTTTTCGACTTTTTCAATTAAAAATAGCACAATAGCAACACCACTTTTTAAAATAACAAAGATATTCTAAATTCTTCTTTTAATTACCTTATAATAAATTCAAAGCATTTTCTAAACAGTAGTTTACTACCGCTCCTTTAATAATCTTAATTCTTCGTGTTATTATAATTTATTTTTTTTTTTAATTTTTTCTTTTTCCTTGATTTAATTTTTAAACTCCTGGGCAAGTGAAATAACCAAAGTTCTGTCTCACCCATAACTCAATCTACTGGGGATTAAAGTCCGTAAGAACTAGGCACCCAAATAAGTATTTTCCACTACTTTCCTAGACAGGCTTGTTCAAGTCTAGAATGGGTGTTTATTATAGTGTGGAGTTGTTTTCTTCTTTCATAATAGCTATCAAAATTCAGTTATCGGGAAATGGAATAAGGGAATAAAATTAAATAGAAAAAAATAAAATAAAAGCATCAAAATGATACTCTCTTTGAAATCAAAGAAAATAATGATATTAAGAAAAAGAAAGCGCACGTAATTTCTCTTTTACGAGAAAACTATTTACTTCTGTTCCAAATGATTAAATGGGAAACTTTAGAAATGTTATACTCACATTTTATCTCCGCTCAAATGATATCGGTTGAACTATTGTCTACATAAATAATGAAATAAAATTGCTCAATAAATAGTAAATAATGTGTTGCAATATTCTTAATTAAACACATCCTGATTTAATTTGACTTCTGAAATTTTTAAAAAATTCTGAAGAACAGAAAGAGATAATGAAAGCGTTATTCCATTTTAATCAATAATATCTTTGAGAAAGGGAAAGCTAAATGTAAAAATCTACAATACATGTGTAATTATGATTAAGGTAATTAATTGAAGGAACAAAATATTAGAAAGAAATGAACTAGAATAAAATTTCTTCCCAAATGCCAAAAAAATTAAATAAAGAGATTAAAACATATATTTTTTTTCTTTCTTTTAAATCAATTTTTCAAATAATTTTTTTTTCAATTTTTTTTATTGTATTTTCATTAATAAGGGGAATAAGAAAGCTATCTTCCAAAATTTTTATCGAATAAAAGTAAATAGTTATACCGAATATTAATAATGAAATACAAGGAAGAGAGAAAAAAATAATAATAAAATTCCCCTTTCAGGAACTCATTTTTTTTATTTTTCAATACTATTCTCACATATTAAGTAAGTTCTGTAAAGCTTTTCATTACAATTAAATAGCATAATGGCATAGTTTCAAATTAAAAATGTTGTAAATAAACAATTATAACTTTTGCGTAAATTGGAGCTTTAATAAATATAAATATCTTTCTGAGAGTCTATAATATACCTCCTCCTCTCTAGAACATAACATCTCCAAGAAATTTTAATTTCTTTAACGACACCTAACATATTCGTATTCTCCTAAGAGTGTTGTAAAAATTTTTTAAAAAGAAAAACGCGCTCGAAACTGATATAAAGAACGTGTTTCTTAAAAAAATGTAATCAGTATAAAAGATGTATCTCAGAATTTTTCTATGTAGCTTAGCTCGAAACTGATATGAAGAAGGACAAAGAATTTTCTTATAAAATATATAATTGTATTTATATATAGCTTTTTATATCCAGATTGTATTACTTTAAAGCCAATCATTGTAAAAGATATATTAGTATTATATTATGCAACTGTCAGAGAGTGAGAGAGCTCGAAATTGATGTAAATAATTAATTTTTTATGACAACAATCAAATAGAGGAGAGTGCCAGTACGGTGGACTCTTTATTCAATGTCATAATGAAGCTTTTTTTTTTTTTTTTTTTGGTATTTAAGAAACAAACAAATTATAATGTGCTTAATGCACAAATGAATTTAAAAAAATGAAAATAAAAAGAGAGAGGAAAGAGTATAGGAAAGTGAATGAATTATTTTCATTGAGGATGAGATTTTTTAATAGATTTAATTTTTTTTTACTAATCTTATGATAAGATAAAATTATAAAAATTTTATAAGATTTTTTTAACCCCTCAATGCCTTCGAAAGCCTGGGGCCGCGGTAGCCTAGTGGTCAAGGTCGTGGATAGCGGCTGGCGGTTTTCGTTCAGTCGCGGGTTCGATCCTTGGCCACCAAAGACCCGCCGTGTAGCCGGGGCTGATGCACGTTAAATCTGTTCGGGGCCCAAAGTCCTCCCGTTGGCGTGGTGTGGATGTTAGGAGAGGGGGGTGCAAGCTCAGGTGTCGTCCTCGTCACTTGTCCGTGGTTCAAAATTACGAGGTCCGTCGCCAATAGCCCTCGTGTTGCTTCTAGTGCGACGTTAATAAAAACTAAACTAAGCCTTCGAAAGCCTATGTCTATTCTTCAGCAAGATGAGAGTATTATTTTAAATGATTTTTAAATTTTTTATTTATTATTATTATTATTGTAAAATTACAATAGTAATAAAAAGAATATTCTTTAAATTTTTTTTTTTTTTTTGATGATATGAAAGCTGAAGAAGGAAGTAAAAAGTAAAAATGAAATTTGTTTGGCTGGGTGCACAGCGGTGGTCACCAAATAAATTCTAGGGAGGAGAGGTAGGGATGGGGCAAGGATATTAAACAGCTGATGAAAAGCTGAATAGATGATGATGTAGGTCTTGGAGGTTGACTTAGAAAGAGGCTATTGAAGGAGTGATAAAGGAATTAATTAAAAAGGTCTGAGTTGGAATGCAAAAAGTTATGGGGGAATTAGATGGAAATAATTATTGCAAGATTAGTAGGGTAGGGCATGAGTTCCATTATTGTGAGCAAAAATTAGCTGGGCCCTTATTAGAGGGTTGCTATGATTTGCTAGTCTATTATAGACTCTTCTAGAAAGATGGTTGGTGTGTTTAATAATAGGAGGGATATTGAGATCCTTGTGTATGACAGAATTTCTGACAAAACAAGGTGAGTTAGTAATCATGCGGATGATTTTATTTTGAAGGACCTGTATTTTTTTTTAATGAGGGTACGTGCAGCATGTCCTCAAGTGGGGAAAGCATGAAGTAAGATAGAGCGGATTACTTGTTTATAGAGAACTGTGTTAGCAAGAGTTAGTACTGAATTTCTACCAATTAAAGGTATACAGTTATGCATTTTGGTCCAGCATTTGTCAATTATTGATTGGATATGAAGTTTGAAGCTGAGTTTGGAGTCCAGATAACTCCTAAGTATTGGACCTCAGAATCCCAAGAGATTTTATCATTAAAGAATTTGAGTTTTTTTATTAGGAGGGGGAGTGTGACCTTTTCTAAATATGAGATATTCATTTTTCAAAATACAGTTAATATAAAAGATGAAATTGTACTTAGAACTTTTTATGTAGTGGATAAATGAAAGCTGTATAACGCTACTACTAAGACTTTCGTACGTTATTGTATGTAACGTAGCATCTGTTAGGCGACTACCACATTTGAATGTAACTTGCTCAGTTTAGCGAGTTTGGCCCATTAGGAAAAATCTTCAACCCCATGTAGTAAAGTCTCTCCCTCCCCATTCCCGATCTGTACAAGTGCTGTGTTTCCTGATTGTGTTGTTAATCTGTCCACGGTTTGCAACCTGTGTTTGACTTGTTCTGAATATTTATGAATAAAGCATTATTTGCCATTATCCTCCATGTTGGACTGATTTCACTCGTACATCCACGAGATTGGAATTTTGTAACAATATTTATTTTTATACATTCTTTATAATAATTTTTTCGATAATTGTGAATAACTTGTATAACAAATTTTGTCACTCCCTTTGACATTAACCCGCTTCTCCTAGGTTAGAAACCAGTGGACTAAAATATCGTCGACGACAAGTTCGATATCAAGACCAGTCGGTTTTTGTGGTACCATTACACAATGTTTGAATGAAATGTATTTATTATTATTTATAGCTCTTGTAAATAAAAAAATAACCTAAATAAATAAAAAATGAAGTTAAAAAGTGTGACATGTTGAATAATTGAATAAAAAGTTTTTACCTGTGATAAATAACCAAAATGGTCTTAGAAAACTTCTTAAGGAAAATCGATCCATTGTTTTATTACGTGAATGTTAACTTTATTTGCATCTTACAGAAAGAAAAGTTCATGAAAATTTAAAATTAGCTATTATTTTTATGTACACTAAGAAATCTTGTCAGAAAATGGTATTCTTTCTCCTAAGTTATTTTCTCCGTTTTAATGTGGACAAAACGAGCATTATAAGTTTGATAAGCTTCAAGCGTTTCCTGTTCCTCCCATTGTAGCCTACCTTCTGAAGGCCTTTTAAAC
This sequence comes from Nephila pilipes, assembly GCA_019974015.1. Lineage (NCBI taxonomy): Eukaryota > Metazoa > Arthropoda > Arachnida > Araneae > Nephilidae > Nephila > Nephila pilipes. The sequence goes on along the minus strand of BMAW01114903.1, from coordinate 417,326 downwards.
TGTGATTGTACGGTAACGGCTAAAGTTACGAGGTACCTATTTAAAATATTAAACTTACCCTCTCATCATAATTTATAAATTTAATGAGCATAATTAGTTAAAGTTTTATCGTAATTTAAGTTGCTATCATAATTAGGATCAAGGCAAAAAGCACCTGGGTGTTCGACAGAGTGAGGCGACTGCCGAAACTAGTTGGAAATTAAAATTACGAGAGCGCGCACTGCTATTGGATGCCGTAGCAAGGGAAGCTAGAGAAGCATACATAGCGGTGGGCGGGGTCTAGGTTAGGGGCGGGACTTCAGTTCGAAGACGAAAAACGGCTTCGAGAAAGCTGTCGTCCGCGGGATTTTGAGAGGTTATAACAAGGCGAAAAATAAGTTAAAATTAAATTGAGATAAAAAGAAATGCCGTACCGAAACCAATTTAGAGAAAAATGCAATTAAAAATTTTGAGGGAAAATTTAAAACGCGAGGAGATGAGTTTGAAAAACAAGAATTAAGCTGAATTTAGCGTTAAAAGCGACATCTGGTGACGAAAAATGTTAAGAATCTTAGGAAAATGTAGTTAAAAATTTAAATAGTATCTAATTTTCTAGAATTAAAGATTTTAAAATTTTGAGAGTTCTCGATAGTGTTACGCGAGGTCCATTTTGACCATGGGACAGTGCCACTTATTGATGGGAAGTCCTGAATTTTGAAAATGTGGTGGACAAAATTTAATTTGGCGTCTAAAATTAACCCTAGGTACTTATATTCAGTGACCCAGGGGACCGATTGATCAAAAATGGTGACTGTTGGCAAATTGCCAATACACCGTTGTTTCGTAAAGAGGAGGCAAGCGCTTTTAGATGCATTAACTTTAATTTTCCAGTCAATGAGCCAGAGCTGTAAACGAGAAATGTATGTCTGCAATCTTTCAATAATTTTCCGATTGCAGATGTCTTGGGACATAATAGCAGTGTCATCAGCATACATTGCTAAGTGAATGTTGGCAGCCTTTGGGATGTCATTTACGTACAAAGAAAAAATTCTTGGACTTAAAATCGATCCCTGGGGGACTCCACTAAGGAGTGGACGGGGGGGGGAAGAGACTGCGTTTTCGACTCGAACTCTGAAACTGCGAGAGTCAAGGAACGAGTGTATAATTTTGATAAGTTGGTCCGAAATTCCAAGTCGCATCATCTTGGAAATGAGCCCATCATGCCAAATTTTATCAAAAGCTTTGGCAATATCGATAAAAAGCATACCCGTGGCTTTGTTATTGGAAAAGCCTTGCTGGACCGTCTCAGTAACTCTAAGTAACTGTGTTACTGTAGAGCACTTGGGAACAAAACCATGCTGCTCTGGAATAACAATATTCCTGGAATTGCAGAACTGGTCCAGACAATTCAAAATAACACATTCATATGCTTTGCTCAGCGAACTGAGTAACGATATGGGGCGATAATTTCGAGGATTTGAATCATCTGAACTAGACTTGAGAATGGGGACCACCACGGCGATCTTCCAAGCCTTAGGGAAGTAACAGTTCTCCATTAAAAAGTTAAAGAGCAGCGTGAGAAGAAAAATAAATTTAAGTGGGAGATTCTTAAGAATGCGATTAGAAATTAAATCCAATCCTGGAGCTTTCTTAATTTTGGTGTTATGTATAAAGTCCAAAATTTCGCTAGCCTGGACTGGTTCCAGGTCTAGGCAAGTGGAGGAGGCCAAAAACCTTTGGACTTTTCGCGTAGTATGAGCTGAGAATCTGGGATTCTCGTCTTTATTTGGTTCGAATTGATTTTGAAGGCTATCAGCTATAACTTCCGCCTTTTCAATAGGAGCTACAGCAACACTGCCGAGGGCGCCCTTCAGGGGTGGAATGGTGTGAAAAGGCTTTTTGAGTCGGGAGGTTTCCCTCCAAAGGGTGTTTGTATCAGGCGATACGCCTTCAATGTGTTTTCCCCATCTTTCCTGGGAAAAGTGTTTAATGTCTCGTTTAATCTCATTACTGAGTGTACGGAGTTCAGATTTAAGAGCCGGATTCCTACATCTTTGCCAGACTCTCCGTACATAATTTTTGCGACGAATTTTAGTTCTGATTTCTATAGGGAGTCTCAGAGGAGGAGGTTTAAATTTTGGTTTTGAGGCCGTCACAAGTGCCTCGGAAATAGTTACACCAATTTGCTCTATAGATTTTTCAATATCTTCATTGCTGGAGGTTTCTGGAATAGGGAGGGGTTTTGAATTTAAAATAAATTTAAAATTCTCCCAATTGGTAGAGAGTTGCTCTGGTAATTTTAAAAATGCAGAGTTAGTGTGAAGAGTCAAAATGACCCGTAAATGATCTGAGCTCAGATCATGAATGACTCTTATATCATAATTAAAAGGAATATTTTTAAAGATTGCAAGATCAATAATAGAATCCCTAGCCCCCGGTCGGGACCTAGGGTTAATGTGCGTAGGGGTGTACGGTGCAACAACCCTAGCACCAGGAGTTCTGCTTATAACATTTTTGAGTTTATAGCCAAAATTGTTTGATCTTGAATCGTGCCAATCTTTATGACAGGCATTCATATCTCCAGCAATAATTAAATTTTGACCAGAATTAAGAAGTTTAATAAAATCCTCCTCAGGGAAATGGTGTCGATTGTGGGGGGTGTAGCGAATATAAGCAGAAATTATTCGCAAAAATGGATAATTATTAATTTTAATTTCGATAGCAGTTGCATCGATATACTGTAACCTCGGTAAGAGGACTCTGCAATGTTCATAATTACTTTTACAGTATATAGCGGTGCCTCCGTCAATACGAGGAGTTAAAGTTATTCTATCTTCTTTGTGAAGACGATAGTTGAGGATCTGGGGTTAGTGCCCCGGTTGGAGCTTAGTTTCTTGAACCAAAAACAGATCAAAATTTTGCTCTGTGACGAAGTCTCTGACTTCGTCAATCTGGGAACGCAGACCATTTGCGTTCCAGAACCCAAGAGAAATGTCGTGCACGTCACGATTGAATTTTAATGTTGGGGTGGGGCGCGGTAAGCGCGCCCGTGCTTAAGTGCGACATAGGCCTCAAAAATAATGCAGGCCTTGTCGTCAGCTGCTGTGACTTGGCGAAGGGCAGGGAGACACTCCCGGAATGCCCGAGCAAAAAGTTGCTCGTCTACATTCGCGTCACTGGCGATAGCCATAACAGCTCGGAATATTTCCCCAAAATTTCCGGAGCTGGGGGAAGCCGTAGAATTTTGAACAGGGGCGGTATGAACTATAGTCTGTCCGGATAGGATTTGGGAGTATGATACTTGTGGAGTTGCCTGTCGATAACTCTCGAGAGGACGCTGGCTCTTGGGACAGTTAACAATTTTTGGTTTAGGGGCCGAATTTTTATTTTTTAAATTTTTGTTAGAATTTTGATTATTAGAAATTTTGCTATTAAGTTTAGAGCCTGAATTCTTGCCCTTAGGGAATTGGGGCATTGGCGCCAATTCGCCGCGTGTTCCCCGCCACAGATTGCACACCTTAGAGGAGTGTCGAAGTCATTGGGGCAGTCCCTAGCTCGGTGAGCCCCTGCGCACTTGACGCATTTAATAGGGAGGTGGCAAACCTCAGAGGAGTGAAAAAACCCCTGACACCTCCAGCATTGAGAGGGGCGCTTGTTGCCCCGATAATTCTCAATGCTGATGACTGTTCCGAACATGTCGGTGTAGTTGTAAATTGATTCTGCATTGAGGTTATTTAGGATTTGGAAATATATGAGGGGCATCGGAGCCTTGGTTTGAAATTTACTCAAGCGGGAGATTTTGTGCACAGTAAAACCTGCGCTCTCAATCTCCTGCTTGACTTCTTCAAGGTCGGTAGTCGATGGGAGTCCACGTAAAATTAATTTTAGAGGACGATCTGCCTTCAACATATATGACTTGAACTCCACGCCTTCAGTGCGTAGGAAGTTCGCAAGCTTTCTATATTCCGTCTCATGGTTAACCGTGAGGCGGAGGAAGCGGCCGCTCAGTTTGCTTTATAGCGAAGGCGCTTCGAGCCGAGCGAAGGAGAGGAGTTGCCTCCAATCACCCTTCGGTGTGATGAAAAAAGGAGGAATTTTTGGGCGATTAACAGGAGTGGCGGGGTTCACTGGTTCCCCAGCGTCCTCTTCCTCACTGAGATCAGAAATCTCATCTCCTTTGGTAGTAGAATTAGATGCAGGGGTCATCTGGATAGTGGTCAAAGAATTAAAAGTTTTCTTACCCTGTTTGGGTTCAGCATCTGCTGAACGCTTCTTTGATTGGCTCGCTGATTGGGAACTGTGATTGTAAAGAAGTAAACAAACCAGTTTTCTGGCAATACGTTTGTGGCAATTTTTCTTTAGAACTATTGTTTTTATTACATTTTTTTTTCTTTTAATGTTGCCCTATATTTTATGAAATAGTCGTTACTATAAGTCAGGATTTCTTTTTGAATTTAAGCGTGTAATGCGAAGTTTATTTTGCATGATTTAAAAGTAATATGTTTTTGAAAGATAGCAATTGGGATATTTCGAAGACAGCTTTATTGGTTATTGAGTTAAAAATATGAATGTCGCAATGATATAAAATTTCATCGCAGTGAGGTATGTGGGAATATTTTGTTTATTTATATTTACCCTCATAATTTTAGCAGATAGTGAATGAAATGTAAAAAAATTGTTAAAAGAAATTTTACGAATATCGTTATGTTGACATTTTAAGAAGAGTCGATATCTGTCAATTTTATCGTAAAAACACGATTACAATTAATCATTTTGAAATTTATATTGAGATTTTTTATTCATTTATGCTGTAAAATAGCTTTTTTGTAATATTTATTCAAAAATTTATGATATTAATTCCGCTTAAATAGAAACCAATGTTGTTGTGTTGTCCAAAATGTTATACTTAAGTTCATTCTGTTTTTATAGACTTTTTTTAATACTGTTGATAGAATTAGATTTTGGTAAGAATCGATATTTATTTTTTAGAATTATGTTTTGCTGAAATTCTTATTTACTTATCTTTTCCTAATTGATTTAATATGGAGTGATAAATGATAAAAATGAATCTGTTCACTAAATTTTAAGTAAACATTAATTTTTTCTAGGAATTATTTCATTTTCCTTTGAAATTATTAAAATATAAGTTGATTCTAATTTCTTCTTGAAATGAATTTTATTTTACTTGTATTCTGGAAATCTATTTTTGTGGAGGGGGTCTCGGGACTTATATGGCTGTTATTAAAGAATTCGTAACTTACATGCATACTAATAAATTTTTACTTATTTTAGAATATTCTTAATTTAGGATTTATAATAAATTAAAATTTGAAGAAATATTCTTTTTTTTTTTTAATATCTTTTTTGTTTTAATATTCTTGGTACTTTTCAGTTAATGGAATGCTAGCAGTAATTCTGCAAAAAAGCTTCAAATGCCATAAATTATACATTTCATTCAAGTGGTATATGATAACATTGTGAATAAACAAGGAGAATAATTATAACCAATTTACAACATACAAAATTTAATGTTATGAAATCTGTTTTGTATTACTACTTATACATTTTTATATTAGTCTTTTATTTTCTGTGTTGCATTTAATACTATAGTGATCCTTTTCACAAAGTTATATTAGACTTACCATTCCTATTTTAATAGGATTTTGTATTAAAAATGTATACTTTTGTTGAAATATTCATTTTATTTAACTTGTTTTGAATGTGTGTTGCATTTTTAAATTTATATTTCACTCATTAACATTGTAGCTGTCACATGTGTTGACACATATTATTGCTAAAATAAGAAAGGTTATGATGCTGTTAGATTGCATTTCTCTTGGAAGTCATTGTATGATAATTAAAGAAGAAAAAAAAACCATAATTTTATGTGGTTAACTTTCAATTTTATATCCATAATTCATTGAAATTAGATTTTTTTTTTATTCTAAAGATCTGAAATTTAAAATTTTTCAACATTGTTGAGAATATTTATTTGGAGATTGTTTGTCTATACAATTTTTTGAATTGTATCTTGAGATATTTCTACTTATTGTTCTTACATACATTTTGTCTGTCACCCTCTAATAAAAAAGTCCCAGTTATTTTTTCGAGTCGAAACAATTTGCTAATATTTTAAATAATCGGGAGTTACATTTAATGAGAAGTTATAAAAATAGAAATTTTACTTGTAGATTAAAGGTACTTTTTTTTTTTTTTTGTTAAAGCCCTATTTCTTGTTTGCAACAGTGAATGATTAGAGATTGGCAAAAGCTTATTTAAATAAGAAAAAAGCATACCATACTCTTCCTCACAGTGAGCTTTTGAAGGATTATGTTGTGAATCGGAGAATCTTTCCTGTTTTCTGTTCCCAGTTGTTCAATACATACATTTACGATAACAATGGAAAACATTACAGATGGAACTATTTTATTTTGTGACTTTAAGGTATAAATATAAATCTATGTGAGTTTTCAGATATGAACATTTCATAGTAAAAGAATCTAATAATACTATTGATCTTGTAATTGAACATCATATCTATTTCAAGAACATTTTCAGATTTTTATATTCGTGCTAAGTGATGTAATAATTGACACATGAAGACTTCATAAACATAAGGCTATTATTAGATGAATCAATGAGGTGTTATATATACTACGAAAGGAGAAGTATGCTCTGCCATGCCACATGACATTGTTAATTTAATACCTGAAATGATCGTGGTTTTTGAAATTCATAATCTTTAGTCTTGTGTGATTCTTTTCTTTAGTATGATATTTTTAATCTGTTTTTTTGTGTAATTTTAATAAATATATGCTAATTATGCTTATAGCTCTGAAACTCCTACTATATTTCTTTTTATTCTAAAGTTTTTTTCTTAATCTCCTACAAAAAACTGTTAAATTTTACCTATGCAAATTTAGCTAAAATAGTTTTGAAAAAAAAAATGAAGCAAAAGTAACTAGCAGAAAATATGGCAAATGCGTTTAATTTGGCCTGGAAATATTGTATGGCTTTAATAGTAAAGTACTGATTTAAAAGATATTTGGTAACTTTTTATTGAATTTTATATAGAATTGAGTTGATTAAATTATATTTTTATTATTATCTAATCAGTAAAAAGGAGGAAAAAAGTTGGTGCAAATCAGTAATAGGGTGTCCACTAGGAATTTGGCAATTTATAGGAGCGATATTTTGTGATTTAGGTCATGCTAACCCTCAATGCTTAAGTCACTCAAGTTTGCCGACCTATCCAGGAAATCGACAAGCTTCATTGCCAAATTCCTAGTGGACACCCTATTCCTGATTTGTGCCAAAAAGTTAAATAAAATGACACTTTCCCTGAAATATTAAAATATTTTAGAATACTGTATTTGTTTAAAATTAATCTGGAAAAGTGACTTGTATGTTAATGAAGTTAATTTAGTTTTGTTATGTTTGTTATTCATTATTAAGGAATACAACTTTTAAAAGGAATGGTTTATCATTAATTAATTTACAATTAATTCTTTTCTGTTATATAGGGACAATGGTAGCCCCCAAAATTAGAAATTATAAAAAAAAAATCTGATGTAGAAAATCTGTGGGAATGATTATCACAAGTAATTAACAAGTGATGAATTTTGAAAAATGTTGGTTAAAATCAAACTCTTATAAAATTTTGAGACTTACTTATGCCAAATAGAACATTCATCCCTCTCCCCCATGAAAATTGCATTTTTTTGTGCAAAATGGTTTCGAAAACACAATCATAAAATGAAATTATATTTTACTGATCTTGGATAATATTTCTGTGCTTGAATAGACCAAATTTCATTCCGTATATTAGTAACAAAAATATTGATAAAATAAATCTTGTAAATCATACTAGGTGATTTATCATTTGTATGTTGTTATTGAAGATAACATTTAATTTATTATTAGTAATACATATTAAAGTAAAATTTTAACAAATGCTTTAATTAAATGTATATTTTTAATTTAAATTTTAATCTTACACTAACAAAATTTGTTTATTAAACACATCTGAGTTTTTTTTTCTTCCTCATTCTATGATCCAAAACAACAGCCGATATGCCTCATAAATACGATCCATGGCCAGATGAAGATATTTATACCTGAACCAACATCCCACTTTCCATATCTAGACAGTGCTAACTTGAAGCCATTTTAGGCCCAACATATTTAATGTGCATAGGCCCTACTAAGTGGCAATCTTTTTGTAGAAATAGGAGTCAGAACTCATGGTTGATAGCAACTTACTGGCTATGATTAATTGTTACTACAACAAAGTTATGTGTTAGATTTCAATAAATCATGACTTCATATTTTTTAATTAACATGTAGAAAATGAAATATAGAGATAACTATATAATTTGGCTTTAAGCTTTTCTCCTCTGGATTTTTTACTCTTTTCTCAGTAACTGACATTATTAAATTTTGATGGTTCTTCCACTTTAAAATTTCTTGTTTTGTATTTTTTAAAAAATAGAATGAATGTTACTACAAATTGGATACCTCCAAGAAGACATTTCATGTCTGTCCCTTTAAGTAGTGATGCCACTGATTCTACATCCATGAGTCTAAATCAATCATTCTCTAATGGGACAACTGAGATTTCTCCAATCTTTTTACAGACTGTTGCCGCCCAAACAATATCAGGTGTATTTGTCTGGTCTGCTTTGTTAATAACATGTTATCAAGTAAGTATTACTGAATAAATTCTTGAGACTTTTATATCTTAACAAATTTGCAAATTAAAATAAACTAACCCAGTTTTGTGACATTATAATAATGATGTAAGTAAGTATATAATAATATTAAGAAAAATTACATTTTTTCCTTAAACAGTTGTAGTGTATTTTGAAAGAAATCATTAAGATGGAAAGTAAAGAAGTGTTCAATAGAAATTTTATTTTACAATTTTATGACATTATAATAGTGATATAGTAAGTGAGTATATAAAAGTAATAACCAACATTACATCTTTTCCTCTTGAACAGCTGTAGTGTGTTTTGAAAGACATAATAAAGATGGAAAGTAAAGAAATTCAATAAAAATTTTACTTTTTAAAATAGCAGCTGATTAATTTTCAATTGATTTAATGGCAATTTCAATAATTAGATCCATAATAAAAATTACACAGTTTACTTTACAATGGTTCCTAGAAAATAAATTTCTGGGGAAAGTGATACAGTATTTTAAATTGAAAAAAATTACTTCATTTTATTTTTCTCTTAATTTGTTATTCATGTCAAAACAGATATTTTCAATTTGCCCAAAAATATTAATTGCTTTATATCATAATGTTAATAAGTAAAATTAGGAAGATTTTGAACCTAGTTTATTTAAATTAAAACTGATGTCTATCTCAATATTTTTACATCTAAAGAATTCAAAAGATGTATAAGGGGAAAAAATAAAAAAGCAAGATATATATATATATATATATATATTGTTACGAATATGAGTTGATGCTTCCCTGAAATGATACAAGTTAACAAAAGAGAATTTAAGCAATGACCCCTTCACCTAGGCGACGGATTTGGTGTCAAATGGAAATTAATCGAAGGTGCTGGTACCTAGGCGAAAAATCTAAGGGGAAGAAAGTTACGAACTTTTCGTGAATTTTCAGTATGGCATCATGCTGGAATCAAATAAGTATAATTACATCAAGAACTACAGTGAATGGAGTCAGTTTGGCTGAGGAATCCATCTGTGTATGGAATCAGTTTGTCTGTGGAGTCTGCTTTGTAGACTGATTGGGAAATCGTGGTTTATTGAATTTGTTGGAGATTCAGTCTGAATCTAAAGAAACTGAGTGAATCTGTCTTTGGAGACTGTAGTGGAGATCAATCAGAGGATCAACTGAAGCTGTCAGCTCTTTAAGTGGAACATGCTGGGTGAATTTGTGAAGCAGCAGCTTGTACCTGCTGAGAATTGTCGGATCCTGCCTTGAAGGTGCAGAATATTACTGCAGCAGCTGTCTGCTGTGAGGAGTAATAAGCTAGTGAGCTGAATGTTGCTGAAATAATTGTGACTGTCATAAAAGTTTGCTTTGTTCGTGTTTCTGTGTCACTGTGTATTTGTGTTCTGTTATTGTTCAAACTGGGCTACCTGTGTGTTGTCTTGGAAATTTAAGAATAAATCATCATTTGTTGTTATCCTTCGAGTTAGTATTGATCATTCACTCCTATGCCCATACCCAGTAGGAATTTTTCGTAGCAATATGCTGACTATTCTTGTTTTTTCCCATGTACATCTTTTGAATTCCTTTGATATAAAAATATTGAAAGACACCTGTTGTAATTTAAATAAACTAGGTTCTCTAATTTTCTCAGTTTCTTTTATAACATTATATAAAGGCATTTATATGTATTTATATGTGTGTTTGTATATATATGAGTTTGACTGTTCATGAATGCTTTTATCAATAATGAATTTAATTGTTTAATAATAAAATATAATATATAAAAATATGAAAAAAAAATTATAAATATATATAAAAATCATATATTATATAATATTTTTATAGTATTATGTCATAAAAATGATAAGTTTCTGTTAAAATTCTTATGAGATTGGAGTAAAACTTATTTAAAAAAAAGCTTTTTTAAACCTGTTTAATGTGTAATATGTAATACAGAACTGTAGAAGTGATTGAAATTAGGATCAAATTATATTCAGAGAAGTTAAAGACGGTCAAAGTTGGGAATAGGGTGTCCCCTAGGCTATCGGCAACTTCTGGGAGCAATAATGATTTAAGTGTGGTGATTTAGGTTATGGTACTCTAAGCATACTCAATGCTTAAGTCAAGCACGTTTGCCGACCTATCTAGGAAGTCGTCAAGTTTCATCTCCAATTGCCTACGGGACACCCTGTTCCCGAGTTTAACTGTTAAGGACAATTGAGAGGCTTTTGTTTTTATCATGTGAGACTCATATTAGTTGTTATTAATTTTGGTTTCTTGCATGTGTTTAGAAGCAAAAAAGTTTCAAAAGTGCTGGGGATGACAATCCGTAATATTTTATTTATTTTTAATTGTTATTTTATTTCTACCTATAATTTCCTTGGTGAAAAGTGTAATATTAAATGCTCAGTGTAGTAACCTTACATCCTAAGCATAATTGTAGTGGGCAGAGAAAAATAATAATATTAAAGAAAACAAGAAAAATAAAAACAATTTTGCTGATAAAATAAATTATGAATAATATTAAAATTTTAATTTTCTTATTTTAATTGATAAAGTAAAAAAAAAAGTATTTTTGAAGTGATTTTTCCCCATCGTTCTTCTTACTTTTCTTGTGAAATGTAATTTCATCTTTAAATCTTTAAAATTATAAAATCCTTGAACTGCTGTTTTCATAATTCACAACTTTTTCATAACTTTTGTGTTTACAGTTCAATTTCTGTATTAACAAGTTTATGGATAAAGTATAAACTGTAAATAATTTTTTTGTTATTAAGTTTTAAATTACCTTGAGTTGATTTTCTGTTATTAATAAGTAAGTATATAAGTAACTCTTTAAAATAATTATTTAAAATTTTTCTAAAACTTTATTGTAATGTAATCGATTGACTGAATTAGCAGAATCAAATTTTATTTTAGTTTTCATATAGCTAATTCTACAACTTGTAAAAATGTAAATTTGTATCAAATTTCATTTCTCTGACATTTTTAAAATGTATGCAAATATTTGATAACTTTTCATATGATTGGTTGGTTGGTTTTATTAATGTTGCACTAGAAGCAACACGAGGATTATTGGCAAATAAACTTTGTACTTTTGAACCTCAGTCAAGTGACAAGGACGACACCTTAGCTGGAACTCCATCTCCTAACTTCCACATCATGCCAACACCTTTTCATACGAACAATAGTTCTTTATAAAGCAAATAAAGTGCATTTTAAATTCCTCCCCCCCCCCCCCATAGAATATATTCATAATAAATGATTGTCTAAAAAAAGGGAAACCCATAATAACTTTCACAATTCTCATTACTGTTAGACAAAATTTAAATCAATATTATTGGTCAAAGGAAACTTAAGATGTTGATGGATTAATTAATTAGCATAATTAACATAGTAAGTAAAGAATTTTCTCATAATGAAATCTAATCCTTTTACTTAATTAGATAAGAAAATGATCTAAATGCCCTATTTTAAATTTCACTCGAATCTGATCATTAGTTCCTGAAATAAATAGTTAGAGAGCCAGCTATATTCTATATTATTTTATATAAACAATTCATAATACTTTTTACTTTAATTACTGACACATGATTACTCATTGATAGTGAAATATAAAATTGCATTTGGCTTTTTAATGACAACTTCTTCAATTCTGTAAATTTCACTCTGAATATTTCGAGAACTGTCTAAGGAAATTGCACGCAATTTAGAATGTAGAGGTTTTATGGCAAGAGGAATCAAAAAATTTTGTGTTAAATAATTTTTTTTCTATAATTGTATTCAATAATTCATATTATCATTAATATTTCAATTCATTTTTAAGGAAAAAATTTAGAATTTGGAAAAAAAAATGTATTGATTGGTGGTAATATCTTTATAAATATTATGTAGAAATTTTTTATTGTCAAATGTTTGAGATACTCGATTAATATTAGGGGCTCCATTTTTTTTTAAACCTTGTAATTCAGAAATTTTTAAAGAGGATTTTGTATAATGTGAAATTAAGGCTAATATCGAGACGAAAAATGAAGTATGCGAAAAAAGGGATTAATTAATTAGGAAATGATTAATATAAGTCAATTAATCTTGTAAATTAGTTTGTAAATTAATTTAATAATTGAATTTAATTTGAGAAATTAATATCTATATCAATTTTGTCCTTCTGTGATGAGATTTGGAAAATTTTGTAGTCCTTCTATTTTTCTTTTCAACATGTAATTCCTTTTTTTTTT
>BMAW01114903.1:386377-404374 GCA_019974015.1 Nephila pilipes | reverse complement strand
AGCCATTTCTTCAGTACAGTATGAAAAAAGAATCAAAGCATTTTTATGAATACCTGAATTAAATATTTATTTAAATGTTCTGTTATTTAGAAAATTATTTTTAATGTGTTTTTTTACTTGAATGTTAATAGAATGGTTTTTTTTTTCTCTGGAAAAGGATATATATATATTATACATAAATTTTAATTTTTTAAAAATTTAATAAAGTTTGTCATATATATGTTTCGTTTTTAATATATTCTTACTAAAAAGTCTTTTAATGAAAATTACTTGTCTTGATCATTACAATTTACATGATAGATACAATTTACAGTTTATCCATTTTAAAACTGTTTATTAAATTTGTTCCTTTCAAAAATTTCTTCTTGTATGTAAAAACTGATAAGAATTTTTTACTTTTATGTTTTGTTTTAAACATAGCTTTATAGATTATAAAAGTTTTTTTTTACTATCCAGTATTAATATAGTTTTTTTTGTGAACAGATGTGTTTGTATGTGTAATTTGTATTCATTTTTTTTAGTGACAAATGATAACTATGATATGAAAATTTCAAGTGTTGAAATATAAAGTATCTGAAAACAATGAATTATTATTATAAGCATTAATAATATTTTTTTTTTTTCTAGATTTATTTGCATTTATGCTATTACACGAGTCCTGCTGAGCAACGTTGGATTGTCCGAATTTTGTTTATAGTACCCATATATGCCTTTGACTCTTGGTTGTCTTTATTATTTTTTCATGATATGTATTACATATATTTTGACAGTGTTAGGAATTGGTATGAAGGTAATTATTTATTTCGTATAACAAATTTCTCTGATAATGTTTCTTCAAATCTTCAGTTAGAAAATGTAAATAATTTAGTTATGAATCCACTTAAAGTATAATTTATTTTCTTGCAATAATTAAATTTAGGACATTTTTTTGGATGAATATTGTGCTTGTGGTCTTAAATTTTCTGCTAACTCTCTTTTTAAATTCTTTTAAACTATCAAAAAGGCTTTTCAAGACGTAATGCAATTTTGAATTTTTTTTATGCTCTTAATACTTTTAGGCAATTATACCTTTATTTTGTTCTGGTGATGTAGTTAAATTGTTTAATACTTTGACACAGCTTCTTTATTTTGAAATTTATTTCTAACTTTAAAATTTTTAATTTAACATATTGATATAATTATTAAATATATACTTACATTCTTATGTTTTTATTAGTTAAGATATCAGATAATTTTTTTAACATTTAATTTATTAATTAGAATATTTGTTGATGTATTTGAAGAGGGATTCTTAAACTGATCTATACACCTTTGGGAATCTAAAGCAACTCTTGGGAAAGGGGGGGATGTCACTGAAGTTCAGAGTTCAATGTAAAATTTTCTTTGATATATTTAGGAAGAACTAATGTGAGTAAATAGAAGCAATTTTATCTTTATAAATGGATAAATGTAACAAATAATTTTTCAAACTTTATATTCAGTGAAATTTACATATCTTCCATTTACATATCTTCTTTCATTTACATGCCTTAAGTAATTTCAAACTTAAATCTTGGAGGGCCATGAAGTCAGTTGGGTATATAAAGGAGATTTATAATAAGCAAGAAATTGTGATCACTGTATTGTTTGATTTTCATTAGTATGCATTTAAAGTGGCATATTAACCAAATAATTATATTAAAGGTTTCAATTATTATATGGTTTGGTAAAATTTTTTTGCAGTAAAGATTTGCATTTCAATTTGTATTTGAAGAATTTTATTTTTTTGTTTGTTTGTTTTTCCCTAGCATTTGTGATTTATAACTTCTTGAGTTTGTGCTATGAATATCTTGGAGGAGAAAGTAATATAATGGCTGAAATTCGAGGACAACCAATTAAGTAAGTACTTAAATTATATTCGAAGAAAATCAAACTCTTGTAATTGATTTAGCATGTGATTCATTTTCACCATTATTTTATTTTGTACATTTATGCATATGAGGATAAAAGCATTTTTCCTAATGTTAAAATCTGAGTTTAACCTGAATGTTTTTTAAATTGGAAAATTTTGTATTTCAAACACTTATTCATCATACTTCATCTTTAAATTAGTACCAAAACCTTTATTATTAGGTTAAAATTCTATTAAGTATATTAAAAGTTATAGGAGGTGAAAAATGAAGCTTGATTGCTGAAAAAAAAAAGGAATTGTTTGAATTTTGATCATATATTTTTACGAACCCTAGATTATGCTTAAATGCAACTTTCCTCAATTAAAGAAAAAAGACACATGGAGAGATTTCATTAGACAGCCAAGGGAAGTTTAAGCAATCTTGGTGACTGTTTTAGTGACTTTGATGGCAAAACGAAGCTTCCAGAAATTGCTGAAATCGAGGCAAAAACTCGATTAGGTCAAAAGTTAGATTTTTTTCTGAATTTCCCTATAACCTCGTGCATATCTCCCATTTATGACCAAAGTGCCTATAAATGGGAGAGATGTAAAGCCAGAAGAGATCTATTGGAATGTGGTTAGGCATTGATTGAAGGGATTTGCTGAGAGACTGCCAATAGTTACCCAAAGGAATTTAAGTAGAAGCTGTGTTTATCTGCTTGGAACTGTCAGAGCTTGCCTTGAAAGTGCAGGGCATTATTGCAGAGATTTATCTGTTGTGCAAATCAGTGAGTTGAGCTTTGTAGATACAATTGACTGTCATTACAGGTGCTATTTTAGTTATTATATCTGTTGCTAATCTGCATAAGTCCTGTGTTTTTGTTTGAGCATTAATGTCCAAGTTGTGCTACCTGTGTGTTGTCTTGTCTTGAATATTTGCAAATTAAGCATCATTTGCCATTATTTTTTGTATTGGATTAGATTTTCAGAAATATACACCAATGTGAGACAGGAGTATTTTTGTAACATTGGTGTCGGAAGTGGGATTCTGGATTACCTGCAATCAGCACAAAAGAGGAAATATTCAAGGAACTGTTTGCTTTAACAATAAAGTTTAAAGCCAGACAACCTGAGATAATCACTGGATAAAAACCCTTTCTGGAGGAGATATGAAAGCCAGACAAGAAAGTTCTGTGAAGTAGATGGAGGTTGGACTTGAAAGCTTGATGAAGGTAATGGAAATCGGACAAAAATGCTTGGTGAAGGAATGTCAGAAATGGAAGTGGAAATGTAATCTTGGCTCAAGAAACTGAAAGCTGAGTCTGTTTTTGAATCATTGGAAACTACCAGAATGATAGAATAGATTAATCCAAAGAGAATAAGAGCCAGTAAAGGAGAGAGAAAAAAAAAAGAAGCTGCTCCCAAGGAAATAACTGAAGCTGAAGAAGTCAAAGTGGTGGCTAATAAAGCCAAAGACGAGGGAGGAATGTAACATTAAATCCAAGATGCTTTGATGATAGGAAGAATGGATGTAGAAGTCTAGGATGTGCTTTTCTCGGTTGGATCTAAAACTGCTGTTGGTGTTGGGACCAAGAATACAAGAATTCTTTGCGAGTCTCTCAGATGTTCTCCTCGTGCTCAGATGGCCAACTTGTTGCTGATGTCCATGTGTATGAGGTGAGTTGATGGATGCCAGTGGAGATGCTCTATAAGCGAATGCTGTAACTGACCTGTGATTTCTCTGGATGTCTAAATGATTCACCTTCATCGTTGAATTTTACGAGAGGCTTAAAGGCACAGTCAGAAAGTGTACTCGCAATTGCTTTAGAGTGAATTAAACTGTCTTGTAAGTGAATAAACTGGAAGCAATAGAGTATTCCAACCAAAGAAGGAATAAACTGAAAGTGGTGGATAAAATAGACCAGCGAACAAATGAAGTGGAAGTAACGTAGAAGCCGAAGTCCAAGGCTACAGAAGAATTGAGAGGAACCTGTTACTGATATCAAGAAATGAAAGGATGTTGCCTTCAGAGTTCAGAGGTTACCCTGCATCAAGTCAAAAGTCATTCACATTTATTGGCTTGCTTCATACTGAGCAACTGATTATATTTGTATGTGATGAGATTGCTGGGATGTCAGTCTTTGAAGATGGGGAGCATTGTTATGAACCTGAGACAATGCTTCCCTGAAATGTTCCTCTAAAAAGGAAAAGAGACGTATACAGAAGTTTCATAAGTCAGATGAGGAAAGTTTAAGCAATGGCCCTTTAACTGTGGCAACTGTTTTGGCAACCATTTTAGTGAGAGCAAGAAATTTGGTGACAAAATTAAGCTTCCTAAAAGTGCTAGAATCTAGGCTTAAACTCGATTCAGTCAAAAATTACAGACATTTCCTGAACTTTCCTGTGATGCCACGCCTGGAAGGAGCACCAATAATTAGGAAAGATGCAAAGCTAGAGGAAAGCGATTGGAAGTTGTTAGCATTGATTGAGTGGATTTGCAGAGAAACTGCTGGTAGTAACCTGAGGGAATTTAAATAGAAGCAATGTGTATCTGCCAGGAACTATTGGAGCCTGCCTTGGAAGTGCAGGATAACACTGCAGAGATTTGTTTGTAGTGCAAATTGCTGAGTTGAGCATTGCAGATACAATCGTGCTGTCATTACAGGTGCTATTTTAATTATTATATCTTTGTTGCTAATCAGCACAAGTGCTGTTTTTTTTTTTTTTTTTTTCTTTCTTAATGTTACTATCCAAGCTCTGCAACCTGTGTTGTTATGTCTTGCATATTTTTGAATTAAGCATCATTTGTCATTATCCTTCATATTAGATTGGATTTTCACTCGTTCTCAGCCTCACATGGCTAAAAAATGTTTGAAGCAATATTATTGGGGAGATCACATGGAAAAGGTTTTTTTTTTTTTTTTCCTACAAAGAATATGCAGATTGCAAACTCAAAACAGTCAAAATTTTAATTTTATCTTAAACATTGATGCCTAGTTTTTATTTCCCTTAAAAAAATTGTACCTATGTAATTTTTTTCCCCAATATTTGGAAATGCTAGTGATCTACTACCCATTGCTCTGTTCTCTTCGCTTGTTTATTGTGTCTTCCTGTATTATTGTATTCGTTTCTTGAGAAGAACTGACAATTCCCTCTGAAACATTTCTGCAGTTATGTTGCTTTAAATAAATTGTAACTCTTTATAATAAATTAGCAAATTTTTACTTGCCACTTTATGACTAAATATACATCTTAATATAAATTTATAAGCAAATGTAAAGAATTATCTTAAAAAAATATTTTTAGTTTTTGATTTTATATTTGCATATTTTATTCACACACACACACATTCCTCACTATGTTTCATGTTTTCATTTTCATTTTTATTTAAATTTCCCTCTATTGTAAAATAACATGGTCTATTTCAAAATTTGCTCCATGTATTAAAAAAACCCATTGTGCTTTTTTAAAGAATAACTAACACTCTTTATCAAAAAAAAAAAAAAAGTTACACTTATAAAGAATTGTTGGATTGAAACTGTAAGGGAGTTGGGTCGGAAGGAAAACTCGACATTTTGTAAAACACTTAATTTATTTACTGTTCAGCTAGAAATCTATCTTATCTCTCCTCTCCTGAAAGCTTATACTATATATATATCAGTCTTAATTTGCATGCTTCCGTTCTCTTCTTCGGAGGAAGCCCTCTGATACAAATAACTGTTGAGGAGTGCAAATTCCCCAAGAGGACTATTAGTGACAAGGTCGAGGATAGACCCGTCACCCCCCCCTCCGTGAAGAAAACGTGATTTATTTGAGGGTCCCAACGACCCGATAGAAATTACGTTAATAAATTTACATATACTTAATAACTAACAACCAGAACTTTATACAATCAACAACAAAATATTTTACAGAATAATTTTCATTTTACAATCATCACAGTTGCGTAGCTTGTAGGACCAAAATCTACTGCTCCTCGCAATTTCTACTCTTCCAGCTCTTGTCAGGTACAAACTTGTCCTTCCTGTTGCCACTTGCCTCTCGTTGATGCTCAATCTGTTGCGTAGGGGATATGGACTGACCTCCGGGACTGCTCTTGCCCTTCCTTGATATGTCGTCTGCTGTGAAGCTGATAAGGACTTGATCTCCCAGGCAGGACTTGTCTGTTGTTGTCTGCGGCTCCTCGAGGTGGACCGGGACTGGACCTTCTGGACCAGACTTTACTTTCGTCATTTGCTTCTCTCCTGGTCATCTTTCTTGTTCCTGGACCTGATAGAAGTGATATTGGAATTGTGATACTGGAATTGGCCTCTTTCTCCACTTGCAACTCCCATGGGGTCATCTTTTAATTTCAGTATTCTCAATAAAGGAAGAAGGTGCACTGCTTTTTCGCTAGTTCCTTCTCACTGGTGGCCTCCTTTTACTCTGATGCTGTCTTTCGTAATTATTAGAAGATTCAGTTGACCATTCACTTCTCATTCTCTTACCTCGCCATTGTTCCTCTTTAGTGATTTCCTTCTTGACTAGACCTTTGCTACCATCAGTTTTTACCTGTTCTGCCCTAGACCCTTCACCATCCAATCTGTCTGTCTCCACAACATCTTCATCCCTTTCTTTTAGGTGATAAATCCGTACCTGATCTACATTCACCGTTATCGGTTTGCTCCCTTTCCAAATAACCACATTGTTGTTCTCAACCTTCATCATCTTATATGGATTTTCAAATTTAATTTTAAACTTACTCACAATCCTCTTGCTCGCCGAGCTCATAGGATGTGTTTGCGCCAATACCAAATCCTTTACTTTAACATCAACTTCCCGTCTTCTCTTATTATAATATTTTGCCCATCTATCCTGTTGAATCTTAGTATTCCTCCTAGCCTCTTCAAACAATTTCTCAATATTACCTCACACTAAGTCTTCTCCTAGCTTAACTCAGATCCCTCGACCATATTGATTAGACAGCTTTTCATGATAACTGGTGCTCGCACCTCTACTAACAGAGTGACTGAAGTGTTTAGAATTACTACTAGAGGCAAAAGGAAAACTGTGATTAATATATTGGTCTCAGACCTCCTTATCACAGTTTTGTAGCCGACTCTGAAAGGCTTTAATAAAATTTTCAAATTCCCACTTAAGTTGTTTGCAAGTCTCTGCCGATTTTACAGATAATGAATTTAAAGCTATTGGAAAGCGATCAAAACTTTGGTTATGATTAACACCACATTTGGCGATATTCTGGTATTGCACTTCTATAGTTTGCCTTGCGTTATGTGGATCAAGAGCCATATCTCGCTTATGGCGATGTCTATACGAACCGAAATTTTGAAGAATTCTTCGATCTCCTCTGGTCCAATCATTACTCGATCTTCTATTTGTAAAATCATTGTGACTCCTACGACTATCGAATCTATGATCACCTCGATCATTCCGAATTCTGTTCTCGAACCCCTGATTTCCTGCACTTCCACGATATCCAAAATTATTCAAATCCACATTCGTCACCCGCACATCATTCTGCTTATAATCAACCCTTCTATTCCACCAGTTTCCCTCGAAACGACTGTCGGGGAACCTTCTACTCGAATCCCATTCCTTTCTTCCGCCATTATTGCTCGAACCCGGGGTTTCCTTATACCCATGTCGTTCCTCATATTTTTCTACTAATTGTAAAAGTTGAGCCTTTGTTGTGGGGTTTCGAACTTCTACATAATCCATTACTTGTGGGGATAATCTCATAATGATGTGATTCAACAGGTTTTCTTCCGTCATTTCAAAATTAAGGATTTTCTGTATCTTCAATAATTTGTAAACAAAATCTGACGATACCTGACTTCTAACTTGTTGCGACGAGTAAAACTTTGCCTCTAAATTCGATCTATTTCTGATCACCGGAAAGCAGTTTGTTAATGCCTGTTTTAATTGTGCGAAGTCTGTTGCTGTTCCCATCACGTATGAAGAGCCTATTACCTCGAACCAATCTATTGCCTTTCCAATAAGATGACAATACAACACCTTATCAAAATACAATACCTTATTATCGATACTATCTAAAAATTCCAGCACGTTTTCCTTTCCGGAAAAAAAAATTTCAGGTAATACTCTAAAACTCGAGCCGACTCCTCTCTCATGAATTGTGTAAACAGGGCACAGAGCGCCATTGTAAGGATGTGGGGTCGATAGGGAGCCTAAACATTTCTAAAACACTTAATTTATTTACTGCTCAGCTAGAAATCTATCCTATCTCTCCTCTCCTGAAAACTTATACTATATATATATATATCTGTCTTAATTTGAATGATCATGTTCTCTTCTCCGGAGGAAGCTTTCTATTAAAAATAATTTCTAAGGACTGAAAATTCCCCTAGAGGATTGTTAGTGACAAGATCGCCAATAGACCCATCACAAAACGATATTTGAAAGTAAATTCATACTAACCTGCAACAAAAAGTGAATAAAAACTTAGTATGGTATGGTAAAATTTATGTGTCAAAATACAAAATCATTACAATTCTCAATAAGGTTTTAAGTTTCCAATTTTTCTGATGCATTCTGCAATACATTGTGGCTTGCAGTTATGGACACTTTTAATGGTATCTTGACTCAGCTCATCCCAAGAAGATGCATGCAGGTGTTTCAAATTTTATGGTATCTTAATATCTTAATATAACTACCAATAGCATCCCATAAGTTTTCTATGGGAAATTTATCTGGTGGTGTTGCTATTCATAGCTTAGTGTCTATGATAGCAAGGCAAGCTCTTGAGATGGAAACATGAGCATTGCTTTGTTGATATAGTGGATTGGGATGAGTATTCACCAAAGGAATGGCCACTGTTTAAAGGACCTCTCTTATGTATATATCTATGGGTCATCAGAGAAATTCTGATGAAGACCAACTGTGATTGTGTACCCCTTATCATTATACCTAACTCTCTGGATGTGAGGCAAGTAACAATAAATTATCCAATTTGGCACTGATCACATTTCCTCTTCTCACAGGTGAGATTATCGTCCTCCCTGAAACTAAAGCAAGACTCGTTACTAAATATGACCCAATGCCATTCCACAGGGCTTCGTGCTGCTCTTCTTTCATGTCAGCATTGCAGTCGCTTGCGATATTGCTGTGACATCATGGATGATCTCCATGATGGTCTTTGTGCAAAAAAATCCATATGCATGCAGCCATTCGCTAATGGTACTGATACTTACTAGATGATTCAGGGAGGATATCACTGTTCACTTAATTATAGCAGTTGGTATGCTTCATACATGCCAGACAGTTCTTTGATCTTCCTTACTTTTAGTTTGTATAGCTCTCACTGAGCTACTTGTTGGGAGCGATAACTTCTTTTTGCCTAATTCTGTCAACAGTGTGAAATTGTAATATCTGAACAACTGATATTATACACAGTCTATTTCAATTATTAACTGCCTTCACGTAGTCTTATGCTACAAGCCTTCTCAAAGGCATCCAACTATTGATATTGGCTGCTATTTTCTTCTCAAAGACGTTCTAAACTTCTAAGCATTAAATTAAAACCAAACACACTAGTTAGAATCAAAATTAGATACTTTGGGGAAAACTTTTTAAAGGGTACTTAATGGATGGTAAGTCCTGTTTCCTGATATCATTGGTGTCTATGTGGCAGATACTTAAATGCCTTGCATATTTCACAGAAATGAAACAAATTTATTAAATTTGCATTTATTTTCCTATTTTCCTTGTGGGTGAAACTTCTTTTTCGATAAGTGTATTATGTAGACTTTTTGTATATTAAGCATCTGACCGCTTCTCAAAGTTGCATTGCAATTTCAGTTTCTGTAGAATTATCAATTTTTTTAGTAGGAGTTATGAAAAAGTCTTGTTAATTTAGTACAAAAACCTGTCATTTTTAAGAGGAAGAAAATTTTTTTGACAACTCATTTTACCTATTTATTATTATGAATGATTCTTCATTTTTTTAAAAAAATGTGTAATTTTAATTTTATCTATAAATTAATATTTTTATACTATTGTAAAGTAAATCATGAAATTTTGTAATGAAAACATAGATATGGTAAGGTTTGAACTCATAACTGTAATAAAAGTAAACTTTGTGTAAGCATTTGAATTATAGACATTTTGTTTTTCACTATTCATTTTTGAAAATAACATTATTTGTAAAAGTAAATATATTAAGAAATCTTTCACTTTCCTTCTAAATTTCTCTTGTTATTTTTTTATGTTCTATAATTTATTACTGTTATTTGAAAGGCTTTACTGAATCATCTGAAGCAGGTAATTATTATACTTTTCTCTGTATTATGTTATTCATTTTTTTTATCATATCAGAATGAAAAATTTTCTATTTTTCATTAGATGTGAATAATTTTTTAAAAATTGACCTTTTCAATCATTAAATTTGTATGCAGTTAATGTATATGTAAATGTTTTTCAATATTATTTTTTACATTTCTTTGAGATATAATTTTTCAAGAATATAATTTTTTCTTGTATGTTTTGATATTAATTTGTTTAAAATTGTATCAAATTGTTAAAAATAAGTTGAATGGATAATTGTGTGAATTTTTGTAAGTAGAGATTGTATATAGTTTTTGTTTATTATTTATTATGTAATAAATCTTATATTTAATATTATGATATTTATTCTTGAACTTTTATAAGAATTAAAATATATTTGTTGGAGTGATATTGTGCCATCAAAATTAAAATATTAATGTTTTCTGAATTTGAAAAATTTGTTTCATGTATAATAAATTAAAAACTGGTATTTGTTTCAAAATTGATAATTGTTAAATAACTTTATTTGATGGTCGAAGAAGCTGTGGTAAAAATGTAATTTTGATGTTTTTCTTTTTAACTTTCGTGACTTTACAACTTTAAATTGTTCCGTAAATGATACTTCGTGTATGCGTGTGAAAGAGAAAACTATTTTTAGCAATTTTTTAACTTTTAACTATTTTTGTGAAGTATTTTGACTTGCAACATTTTAATTTTACAATAATTGTATCCTTTTTATTTTATAGCATATTTTAACTGATTTCTTTCTTTTTTTTTAGATCTAATTTTTTGTATGGAACCTGTTGTCTCAGTGGAAAAACTTATACAATTGGTTTTTTAAGATTCTGCAAACAGGTTGGATGGACTCATAAATATTTTACTTCTAGCAATGATAAAAAATAATAAATTTTTTTTTTATTTGTGGAATTTTTAAAATTTACATTGTGTATATGAACACAATTGTAAATAAGATTTTTAATAATAAATGTCTTAAGTGTTTCACACGCTTTTCCCGTACTGTTCGAGATATTCCGAAAGCGTTTGCGCCGCATAATCCCGTGTGGCTGTGAGCGCACCGAAAGCATCAGAGCCGTATATTTTCGCCATCACAGGATGTATTCGAGATCATTTGCGCCGGGTTTTTCTGCAATTCCTTTCCCCCCTTTTGAAAGTTTTACATCTTGTTAGATAATTGGGGAGGGTTGCGGACACAATGAACTTTGACAGGAAATATTATGGCTTACACTTTTGCCCTTAGGGTTAAGACATTTTCCATTGAAACATTCGTTCAAGAGGGGAAGGGGAAGATTTCCTTTCAAGTGTGTTTGTTGGTCAACTTGAGTGGAGATTTTATTGGGTTTATGAAAGAAATGCGTCCTTTGACTTAGCTTTCGAGATAAAAATTTTTATTTAAACCAATCCAAAAACGCTTTAAAGTTCAATCATAAAATTAACTAGATTTTATTCCTATTTTTTAATTAATATTCATTTGGAATCTTAACAAATTTAGATAGAGTATTAAACCTACTTTTTTATATTGTTGGACAAATTACTTTTTCTATGTTTTCTTTGATTGCTAAAAACTCACCTTTTCCCCCCTCACTTTAAAATTATCAGATAGAGTTAAGTTTTTATATTATATCTATAAATCTCGAAAAACATCGCTAAATATATATCTATAAAATATCTATGTTTAAATGCAGAGAATGTATGAAAAAAATAAATACATTCTATTGTTTCATTTATGTTCTTTAATCACTACTTTCAGTTCTTAAAATAATAATTATTTCATAATAAAGTGTCAAAAAACTAAAAAAGAAAAAAAAATGAACGAGTTAAAATCAGAAACGCCGTAAGATTTTCAATTATTACAAATGAATAATTTTTAAGCTTCTGTATTTCATTACTTTTAAAAAATTCTAATACATTAATAAAAATAATACCGAAAAAAAAAAAACTTTTTTTTTAATTCTGGTTTTTTTTTCACAATTTCAAAACCAGATATTTAGGACAGCTTACACACGATATTTTGTAATGTCATGTTTCGAAATACATCCAAATTTTAAATAAATGAACTACATCTTTCCTCAAAGAGAAGAAGAATGGGGTTTCCCCTTCAAATTAATATTTTTCAAACTTGATTTTTCGAATAATTAGTAATTAAAAGCGTCGGCACACATTTATATTAGTTCATACGCATTAGTGTCAACTGTACATTTGCACAGATACTTTTGGTCACTAATTATTTGAAGATTCAAATTAAAAAGTATCCACATGTGTAAAATCCCTTATAATTAATCTTCTGTTAAAGGAGAACTGAAGTACATGTAATTAAAATCCGGACATTTTTTGTAATATTAACAATATACAACTAGGAATTTTACATATGCTACCCTGAAAATCTGCTTTTCAAATTACGATAAAAATATTTATGTATGTTACATTCAAAGTTAAAAATTATTAATCACAAAAACTTACAATTCTATGAAAATATAAAATTCAAAATTTAATATATTTCATCGCCAGCATATTTTCATATATTCCGTGAGTTTTTTACAAATCAGTTAAAAATCACACGTTATTAGCAAAAAGTAGGCTGAACAATTTGATGAATATAAAATAAAAATTTTACTTGGAAGCAGAGCTGAGATGCTAAAACTTCGGTATACAAATATTATGAGCATATCTACAATAGTTTCTGAAATAATCATTTTAAAATTCAGTTCGAAATTTGTTCGTTATATTATATGTAATATTAAATAAAGCGTCAACATAATAAAGTAATGTTTGATGTATTCACAGATTATTAAAAATAGATATAAGTGACATTATCGCAAATGTTAACAATTTTATAATTTTAAATTAAATTGTACTCTGTTATCATATTGATGTAGAAGATATAAAACTTGCATCTAAAATAGATGAAAAATGCAATCTGCAGTGCCATAATCTTGAACAGAATACGTCATATTCACTTGATTAGGTAGAGTCAGCCTTAGGTAGGAACTACTTGTGCAAAAACTTAGGGCACTGCAGTTTTGGGAAATACCACTCTGTCAATTACAGTTTTCAGGGGAAATGTAAAAATAACACATTTTAATAACAAAGGATTTTAGAATGGACTTCTAATTCATTGTTGCGAGATAACAATACCTAAGGTAACCAACCGTACTCCTTCTGTGAGTTTCGAACTCAATTTTCGCAAACCATATTCCTTTTAAAATCTGTACTACCAAAATATTCCTTTGCATCCTTTTGTACTCCTAAAAAATTTATGAACTATATTGGCAATTTTATGCAAACTCTTAAAAGTTCCAACCCATTCCCATCTAAACGTATGGCCGCGAGTTCGATCCTGGGCCGCAAAAGACCCGTTGTGTAGCCGGGGCTGATGCACGTTAAATCTATTGGAACCCAAAGTCCTTCCGTTGGCGTGGTGTGGAAATTAGAAGAGGGAGTGCCAGCTGAGGTGTCGTCCTCATCTCTTGACCGAGGTTCAAAACTACGAAGTCCATTGCCAATGACCTTCGTATTGCTTCTAGTGCGACGTTAATAAAAATTAATTCCATCTAAATGCAATTTTTATCATAAAAAAAGTTTGCACTCGCTTATTTAGTAGGGAATTGTATTCCCACCAAATGTTTTCTGTTTACCGAACAGAATTGCATCATTTCGGGGATCCCGAAATCTATCATTTTGGGTGGAAACGAGAGTGATTTGGCACAATTTCAAGCTAAATATTTCTAGTGCATGTTTATTTTTTTCCTAGAGCAATATAGGTTTTTCAAAGAGAAGTAAAAACATATTTTAATGAATGTTTAAGAATGAGTTTCCACTTATTAAGACAGCAAATAAAATGACATTTCTTAGGTTAATTGTATAATCTGCAATAGTGAATTTCTATTGTGAGTGTTGGACAAAGTTTAATAACAAAGCATATGGATACTAATACAAAAAAAAAGTCTAGAAACGGCTTCAATGTCCAAGTTATCAAAATATTTTAAACTGATAATTTTTGTATGAAATGAAAAAAAAAAAAAAAAAAAGCAATTCTTACAGTTATCGATTATCATCAAATACCATATCATTTGTTTTATCGCGATTTTTTATTTATGTATTAAGTTTTTAAACCCAATATTTCTATAATTTTTTAATTGATTCTTCATTTCATCGTTCATTTTAGTTGATAACTTTAAATATGTGCTACTGTATATAAGATTTTTATAAGATAAGTGTTTTATATATCTTTTGAAAATTTTTAATTACGTATTTTATTTTATTTTCACGAAAAGTGAAGTATCACCTTGTTGCCTATAGAATTCTTATGAATGAAAAAATGATGTATATCTTGATTATATATGATTTTAGATCAATAAATATTTACAGTTCTATATGCACGAGTCCTATATACAAATATATTTACAAACTGGTCAATATTTTAGATTCATTATATCTTTGGAAGCACCACACCCTTTTGGAAGAAACACAAACCAACACTGCAGGTTTAGCACATAAAATAGTGTTTTATGGCTTATATTTCGTGCTACAGAATACACGTTTGCGTTTAGATCTAAGTAAAGATTTAGTGCCCATTTGTATATGATCCCATCCCCTTCATACTTCCCCCTTCCTTCATGTCAGAATCATCGCTATTGTATTGTGAATGATCTATTCCATATAACAATCTCAATTTCTATTGGTCTTACTGTTTTCTAACAGAACCTCCTTCTAATTTCATTGGAAACCCTCTCCTTTAAAAGCTTGTCTAAATAAGCTATAGTTACCATTTGCTCGTCATTTAGTATCAAGAAGTGCTGCTCGTTTGGCTTACTTTAAAAATGAATAGTGATTCTGAAAATGAATGTTTGATCGAGGAGGAAAGTTCAGAGGAAGAATTTTCATCCTCAGAAAGTGAGTTGGATGATGACAGCCTAGATAGTGCTAGAGACTGGTGTCAAATAGATATTAATTCTTCTCTACCTAGTCCTCCAAAATTTCCATTTACTGGAAATCCAGGCATAAAAGTGTGTCTTGGGGATTCTGGAGATCCCTTAGAATATTTCAACTTGTTCTTTGATGAAGAAATGATCATATTTATTGACAGTGAGACAAATAGATATGCTGAATCATTCTTCGAAGATGCCGAACTAACACCTGCTTCTAGAGCTCTGAAATGGAAAAACACGGACATAGGAGAGATGAAAAGATTTTTCTCTCTCTTGTTGTTACAAGGTGTCGTTCAAAAACCCATGGAAAAATGGTTTTGGTCAAAAAGACCAATTCTATCAACTCCATTTTTTGGAAAAATAATGAGTGAGATGCGATATGGACTTTTGATGAAATTCCTGCACTTTGAAAATAATGATGCCTTCGATAAGGAATTACATCCTAATCCAAAGCTAAGGAAAATTAGCGAATTTCATGATCTGGTGGTGAAGAAATTCAATTCCGTGTATGTGCCAAAACCGAACATATCCGTAGATGAGTCATTGATAGCCTATAAAGGTCGATTAGGATGGAAGCAATACATTCCACAAAAAAGAGCTCGTTTTGGAATAAAATTGTTTCAATTATGCGAGTCTGAAAGTGGTTATATTTGGAACTCGTTCATATATACGGGAAAAGGCACAATCTTCCGCGAAGACTATAATAATTATGGGCTTTCAACAAAAAGTGTCATGACTCTTCTTCATGAATTAAAGGGAAAAGGCTATTGTTTGTCAACAGACAATTTTTATACGTCACCTGAACTAGCGGAATTATTGATTAATAGTAAAACTGATATTTGTGGAACCTTACGATCAAACTGAAAAGGTTTACCTGCATTATTAAAAAATTCCACGGTGAAGAAAGGTGAAATAATAGCCTTTCAAAAAGGTAAAATGTGCGTGATGAAATGGAAAGATAAAAAACCACTCCTTATGCTCAGCACTTTTCATAACCCTGATATGATGGAAGTGAAAATTAAGAAGGGGGATTCCTTGCAGATGAAACTGAAAGCAGTGGTGTTTTATAATACTTCCATGGGTAGTGTGGATAGATCAGACCAGTGTCTATCCTACTATCCTGTCGCCCAAAATCAACAAAGGAAGTACTATAAAAAGATTTTTCGGCATTTGATAAACCAAATTGTATGGAATTCCTTCGTTATTTACAAAAAAAATGGCGGGAGTTTAAAACATATTGGTTTCCGAATGAAACTGATTGAACGATTAATCGAAGAAGGAGGCACAGATTCCGGTTCTCACAGTTGTGTTATTCCTAAAAGTTTTGAAAATGTTACCCGTTTAATAGGCAGGCATTTTCCTCCATATGTGGAAAGTGACCTTTCTAGAAAAAACAAACGAGTACGAAAATGTGTGGTATGCACCCTTAAGAAAAATGATAATGGAAAATGCATTCGAAGAGAAACACGATTTGAATGCAAAAACTGTAATGTTGGACTCTGTGCAGCTCCGTGTTTCGAAAAATATCACACTGTAACAATATTATAAACCGTATATAAACGTGTATAAATATTTTTCTGTATAAAATTAGTAGATTTAAAATGTGTTTGAACAAATATATTTATCTTTTGCTACATTTATCCATTTGTACACTTCCATCTTCAGGAATGCTCTATTGCTTAGAAAATATTTTGACTTTGTTAAGGTATCCAAAAATCACTGCTTTCGTGAAAATTTTCGAAAGTCTCTTAATTACTTTTTATTTAAGATCACATATTTATAATCTCAAAAATGGTTTACAATTGCTTCTAGGGTAAGTTAATTAATGAATTATTCTAAGTATATAATTCTCTTTAAGAAACATTGAAATCTTATTTGCATTTTCTGAAAAATTGTGATTTAAATTTTTTTAATTCGAAAAATCTCATTTCTTAAAAAGTATTTCATGTATGAAATGAAATTTTACCACAATGTTTAGTAAATTTCAAAGAATGTTGTGAATATCAAACACATCTTCTAAGTATATAACTAATTATTTTGGAGCTATTTTTTATATTTCAAAAAGTGATATATTTGTAAAATTATGTTGTGTTCATAAGTTATGGTATAACTCAGTAAGTTTAAGAGATAACTGAATTTTTCCTGCATCTATATATTTACTATTTTGTATAAACCATTGTAACTAAATATATTGTGTTTCACAAATATTTCTTTTTTTTTTTTAAATAAACAAACTGTTCCAAAGGTAAGCATTAAGGTACTTTAAAGATGCTTTTGTTTAAGCATTTAATAAAAAAATATTAATATTATTTTCTTATGTATCTGATATTTTTAACATTTGTAACAATTAAAATTATTGCTTATATACGATTCTTTGCATTTTTTTGTAAATTGCATAAACACTTTGATTACAATTATATTTATTTGAGAACAAGTGAACTGTGATTTATTTTATTCATGAAATACAAATTTTGCATAAATTGATTTTTTTTGCTAACATATTTGTTTTAAGATATGCATATTATATTGAAATTTAAACTACCAAAAATTATACCTGATTTGTTATAATCGAATTTTTGATCTAATAAACACATATAGCTGTTTTTAAGTACAATTTGTAAGATGGACTATGATTAGTAGAGGAAAATTATTTTTACATATTGTGAATATTTTGGACTGAACTAAGACATATATTTTAGTCCCTTTACGGTTTGAGAAGCAAATCGTAAGCAATTTTGCGTTGAGGATGATATTGAATATAAAAAGCGCCTCGGCTATTCAAAAGTAGGGTGGTTTACTTTGAAACCAGCACACGTACAACACAAATAGAGTGCATTTTGAAATTATATGATCCGCTTCGGTCATGTTATTTAAATTTGGAAAAAAAAAAAAAAAACA
>BMAW01114903.1:358833-386277 GCA_019974015.1 Nephila pilipes | reverse complement strand
AGACATTATTTTTCTATAAAACTACCCAAGAAATGAAAATATGATAACATTTGAGCTACAGTTTATTTTACTGCAATATAGTACGAGATATGAAGATTAATTCGTATCATTAATACTAAAGAATAAACTAACAATCTGTATAGTTATAATCCTGGGATTAAGGATACTTTTCTAAAATTTAAAATTGTTTACAAAATTTGTTATGAATTCTTTGAGGAAATGTCTGTCAACTTCATTGAACTAAAGTGTTTTAAGTGTACTATTTTGAAAGACAAAATTAAAAGGGTAAAAGTTTCTCTCGTTGCCAATTTTGTAATAACAGATATGTAAGATGAAGTTGTCGATGGCAATTTTCTGTTAAAAGATATAATACGAAGATGTATTTAAAGTTTGAAAACACTAAAGAAACGGAAAGGTGAAAATTAAAATGTGAGTCGAAGATGGTTAGAAAATTTTTACATTTTGAAGAATATATATTCCATTAAAATTTAAAATTATTTATTAAATGTGAAGTATATTGCCATGGCACAAATATGGATGTAGATGGGGTATTTCGCTTAGAGCAGAGGTATTCAACCTTTTGCATTTTGAGGAAGGAACCCTTTGTGCTTACCAACACCTTCAAGGAATCCCTTGATCAAACAGCAGAAAAAATAGGATATCAAAGCTCTTTATCCTAATCAAATTTACAAAATTATCATTGTATTTCTATTTTATCATATTAGAAACGTCTTAGTAAGATTAGTGAATGGTAAGCTGGCTAATGTTCTTTTTTTTTGGGGGGGAGGGGGAGTTTCTAAAATATAGCCTATGAATAACAAGCAAAAGCAACAATTTTTTAAATATAACAAATTAATGAAAAGAAATTTTTAATGACTTGGCTGTGATTGTTTTTTATTGCAAAGTATTTTTACATCTGTAATAATTTTTGAAATCTGCAACTTAATGCCTTCTTCAGCATCCAATCTGTTTCTGAATTGTGTTTTTGTCGCAGCGTACAAAGAGAAGGATTTTTCGCATATATAGGTAGAAACATTTGAAATTAGATATTTCACAATTATTTCGGCAATTTCATGATATTCTTTTCTAATGTCAAACATAATATACATAATATCAACTTAACTAAATTTTAATTTCATTTGAGTGTATATCAATTTGATATATCAATCAAATTGATATACATTCAATTATTTCTTTTGTTGGGAGTTCGGAGGTTTTCTTCTTTTATTGAGTTTTAGTTTTTTTTTTGTTAACGTCGCATTAGAAGCAACACGAGGGCTATTGGGGACGGACCTCGTAATTTTGAACATCGGTCAAGTGACGAGGACGACACCTGAGCTGGCACCCCTCTCTCCTAACTTCCACACCACACCAACTGCTTTTATTGAGAGTTCAGAGGATTCACAGTCTTGAGAAAGATTTTGGATTCAATATATTTTTTTTCATTTTGAACAGAATTCAAGAAATGTTTTTTGCAGATCTGATAAATGTTTGACCAAACTAATGTTTACATTTTTATCGGGATCAGCGTTACCGTCCACTAAAATATTATGCAAATTACCAAAGCATTTAATATTATCTTTCAAAATAAATTTTGCCCAAAATTGCAATTTTAAAACAGTGGCGCAAAATTTACTTCATACCTTGAAAACAATGAATAAGTATGTGATTCTTTATTTGAGCCAAAAAAACGCAGACTAATATGTGACCCAATGCGTCTCGATTAATGTATTTGAAACACGTGACCTTTACGAAATTTAAGATTTTTTTTCCCTTAAATTATTTATTTATATTTATTTTAACAAGCAAACTGCTTTTGAGGATTGAATCTTCTATCAAAATTAAAATTTTAATAAAATTCTGGTGCTTTGATTAAACAAATAATGCTTGATAGCAAATACTAATCATTACTCTTTTTTTCAAAACATGCAAACAATCTTATATTTTCTTAGTCTATTATTCAACAATGAATAAAGGGTGCTTTTTCCCGGATAAAATCGTAATATTAAAATTATATATATATAAAAAAAAAGGTTTTAAAAATGACAGAAAAAAAGAATTTTTCTACTGTTTGTAGCAAACAAATATTTTCCAACTATTAACCCCCCAATTTTTTTCAAGCTATATTTTTTATTCTTCATTTGTTGAAACACTTCGATTGAAACTCAATAGATCGAGCGAATACCTTCTAAGTTCTTATGTGAATAATCTGAACCCCATTTCTGCTTGCTTGCATCCTGCCTTACAAGATTCCCCCAAGGCAACGAAATCGCTTATCAAAGCATCGGATCTAAGCAATAAAAATGCCAAGGAGGGGATGTCGGAGCGGTTGTCGTCGACCACCCGTGTCGCAAAAGGGGGGGGGGGAATAAAAGCATCTTGCATTTTCGAAGGATTTGTGAATGAAAAGCGAAAACTTTTCGTGACCTTTAGCTGTGTTGAAGTAGATTGCTTTCGGAATAGCTTTACACAAAAAAGTAAAACGCTCGGAGGGTTAAGAACTTTTTGACCCCTAATTATAAAATGTGAGTATCCATAAACTAGTATTCTATTTCTTATATTAACAAATTTTAAAAATTGTGCTTCATTTCCTTTTTTATTAGTGAAAAGCATTAATTATTTTATGCTTTATAATTAATTAAAAATTCTTTCCAAAATTATTTGTTCAGATACTTTTAAAATTATTTATGAATTTATCTTGAAATCCTTGTGTTTTTCAAATAAAAATGGAATTTTCTTTAATGTCCTAAACTTTTGATTATGTGTTTTAATATCACATTCATTGAAAGCTCTGAATGTTAAAAAAAAAAAAAAAAAAAAACGTTAGTAAAACAAAAAAGTATGTATACATATTTGTCTTCTGTCTCTTTCTGCTTGAGAATCTTAGAATTTATATTCATAAGTCATCATATATCATGTGATAAGATTAAGATATTATATTTTTTTGAATGCTGTTTGGAAGTTATATATTGACAATATTAAAATTTGTCTTGTATTTGTATTGTTATCTTATATGTACCCCAGATGTCATAGACTCCAGTATGCACAACCAAATATTGTCTATAAAAATATTTTCATGCAATTAATGTATAAATTAATAGATATTATTTTATAATTAATTATTTTTTTTTTTTTGTTTACAGGCAACTCTTCAGTTTTGTGCTGTGAAACCATTGATGTCTGTAATTACATTAATATTGCAACCTTTTGGAAAATACTCTGATGGAGATTTTAGGTTTGTTTTTTGATCATAATTGCTCAACATAATATATAGTTTTATACAATTGTATGTTTACATCATTATTGAAAGATTAAATAATGCATTAAATTTAAATATCTCTACACTGTAATTGCTTTAGTACCAAATCTTTAAAATGCTTACTATGAAAGCAACTCTTTGTATTTACTAGATAAGATACTAAAAAAATAATAATCCTAGGTTATATATATATAAATAATTATTAATACTGCAAAAAACAACTTATTGGAGTAATAAGTGTATGGGTTTATCTTTTTAGGAATTGTTTGTTTTTATCATTTTCAGTGAATAAAATTATGAAATTGCTTGGATAATTCTGAGAAATTGCACTGTAAATGAAACTTCAATATTTATCTTTTAGATTGTAATAGAGCTATTATAAATAATTCAAATACAATAAGGGAATTTATACAAAAATATGTTTTATATGCTGCAATGAAAAATATATTATTTCTCTAACTTCAAGAATTATTTGATCATATTTTTTTAATTTAATTTTTGGAAATTTAGCTTTGATTGAAATCTGATATCTTTATTTCTTTTAAAATTAACATTTCATTGTACCTAAAGAACAATTTTTTGCTGATATTGTGGGTGAAGCAATATATTTTTTAAAAGAGCTGAAAAAATTATTAATTTTTTTTGAAATGTAGCAAAAATTCATGTATCAAATTGTTACAGATACATGAAACTGTTCCAGTAAGAAACGCTTTTTAGTGTACTTTAAAATTGTAGTGATCTACATTCTTCTGTTACTTACAAGCAAGATATATTGCTGTGAAATATTTTGTTACCTTTTTTGTTAACTGAAATAGTCTTGAATTTTTGTTGTTTATCAAAATAGCATATATGTTCAATTTTCTATGATTGGAAACATGTAATTTATCAGTTTTAATTATGAACTTGTAGCAATTATTTTTTTTAACAGGCCTGACAGTGGTTACCTATATATAACAATCATTTACAATATAAGCATTACATTGGCTTTGTATGGACTTGTTTTATTTTATTTTGCTACTAAAGAACTATTATCACCATATGAACCTGTATGGAAATTCTGTACCATAAAATCTGTCATTTTTCTCTCTTTCTGGCAAGGTGAGTGTTTATATCTGAGCATAATATAAGTATATTATTATAAAATTGTTGTATTATAATTTCTTTCAATAAGGTATTGTAATAATTTTAAAGTTTTCTGATAAATTAAAGGAATTGAATTTCTAATTTATGTTTGTCAAAACTGAGTTAAAGTATAGTTTATTACTGAATACTTCAATGCCTATTTTATATTTATTATTTACATATGATTTCTAATTTGTTTTAAATGCAAATAGGTATTTTCCAGATTATCCCAAAAAAAATTGACAACTCCTTAGAAATTTGTAAATTGACAAAAACTATTTTATTTTTAGTGAAAATGTTTGGCAATTTGTAATACAGTTTCATTGACACATATTCCTTTGTCTAAAAATAAGGCCATGTGTTGCTGATAAGGAGATATAACTGTTTTCAAACAAATTTTAATTTAATTTTTGGTACTTTGCTATTTATATATTTAGCATTGCATTCTCATATAATTCAGTTACAATTAGTTTAGCACATAATTTCAATCAAATGATTCGCTTTCTCTATTATGTGTAAAGTACCTTTTATTTTGAAAAAATCCAAAATTTTCTGTCTTATTATTGGTACATTTCATGATTCCATTATGATTTGTTGTGATAAAAAAAGACTAAATAATGAAATTATTGTTTAAACATATAAATTAGAAGTTATTGTGTTCTCCAGCATCACCATATCATACCAGCAGTACCATAGTATTGGCATGCTTGTTTGATTACTGTCACACATATACTTAGAGCATCAATGTTAATGAATATTGAAACCAGGGGTAAGGATAATCAGGAATATCATGTTCAAAATCTTGAGCAGAATGCTCTCGTGAATGTTTATTTTGTAAGTTAAATTAAAATAGTGAATTGAATTTTTTAAAATTTTTTTTCAATATTTTGCTTAATAAAATTTCATGTACCTCAATTGTACTTGATTTAGGTTTTGATCGTTCTTCAAGGAAATAAATTAAAATCATATGTATAAAATTGTGTAAAAAGTTATTATAATGACTTCTATCTCAGTAACAATTTTACAAATGAACAAATAACATTGAGACATGGAATGTTCTCTGTAATTTTAACTATCGTATTTTGTGTATTTAGAATTATTGGAAACTTATATTTAATGATAAAGTTTTTTAAGTTAACCATTGACATTTATTTTCAGGTGTTGTACTTGCAATATTAGAAAAAGGTGGTCTTATATCATCAATTCCTGGCACAAGTGCTGGAACTGTATCTGCTGGTTACCAAAACTTTTTGATCTGCATTGAGATGTTTTTTGCATCTTTGGCACTACGATGTGCCTTTCCTCACACTGTATATATGACTGGTTTTCAGACTGATGGTTATGGCAGGTCTGTTACTATGCAGAGTATTTCCAGTAGTTTAAAAGTAAGTGGTGAGAATATATATATAATTATTTAATGTATGTAATATTTTCATTGTTTTGATGAATAGCTTTATTAAGTGTTTTTGTGGAAAGTATTCAGAACCAGTAGTATAACATTTTGTTATGTGTGAAATATTTATTGAAAGTAGTAAATGAATAAGAAATGTATGCATAAAGTCCTCTGTATTATCTTAATTTAAATAAACAAATATTTTTGTGTTTCATCATAAAATTTTGCTTTGAAATGAAATTTAAAGGAAGGTATTATTGTGTGCTCCTAAATTTAAAGTGATTGTAGATATCATTATTTTAATATATGAATAAATGAATAATCAAGTTGAATCAGGTAAATATTAATTTTGGAATAAGATTAATTTTATTATCATCAAAACCCTTAGATGTTATATATTGTTTCATAAAATGAAATTTTAATGCAAAATACTTGCAAGAAAAATTATTCAGAACATGTACTTATTTAAATCAGTATGGAATAAACTTAAATTTTGCTCTCAATTTTAATAGAGAAAAGATTTGACTGTATTATTTTAATATAACTTACATTAATAATATTTTAATATAACTTAAGTATTTCTCTAATATTTATATTTAAATTTATGCATCTCCTTCACTTATTTATTTTGCAATGTCTCAACTATTTAAATATAAAGATCATGACTACAGATTTTTTTTGTCTTTTTAAAGTAACCTATCGAAAACATTACATATAAATTCAGCCATACTAATCTAATTTTAAACTTCTTGAAATAAATTATTAGTTAAGAAAAGTTTATATATTTGGAATGTTAATAACTTTTGTCATTATAAACACTCTTCTTATTTTTTACAGGAGACTATCAATCCAAAAGACATAATGAATGATGCTATTCATAATTTCCACCCTCAATATCAACAATACACTCAGTATACTGCTCCTCCACCTCCATTGCCAGGAATGAGTGGAGAACATGCTGCTAATGGTGGTGTAGATCAAAGCAGTGCTGATAGGCAAAAGGGTGGTAGCACATCCAATGCACAAGTTGCTCCTGTTCCTTTGCAGTATGGTGAAAAAGTTCTTCTTCTTAGTTCAGATGATGAATTTCAATAAAAAAAATAGGTGTGTATGAAAAGTAGATTTTTGAAAATATTATGAGAAAGAAACTTTCAGTTCCCTATTTATTTTAAACAATTATTTTTTCTTACAAAATTGATGATTATATTAGAAAAATATTTTTTTTATAAATAGATTTTTCTTTGTATTCTAGAAGTTAAAGTTATATAAATATTTACTGCAGGAAAAGAAATTAAGGATGCCTATTTTGTTAAAAAGGGGTTTCTCGTACTTTTTTTTTTTTTTTTTTTTGTTAATAACTATAACTGATTTCTTTTGAATTTGAAACTAACATGCATATACTACAATCATTTCTAAACTCTTCACATTTTCTGTACATTTCCAATTTATAAGGATTCTTTAGCCCATTCAAGCAAAAGAAGGAGATAAAAGTGTAATTTTGCACAGAAATTATATGTAAATAAATGAAGATTGAAATCTCAATAGGCTTTAACCACACTGCAATTTGTTGATTTTTGTATTTTTGATATGTGATTGGAAAATTTTTAAATATTGTTTTATGCACACATAATTTGTTTGATATTTTTTATTAACCAAATTGCTAGTTGTTAATATGTTCACTACCAAAATTGAAATGGTGTGCCTATTCACACCCACCCAAGATCTCCAAGATCATCATGTATCAAAGAAGCCAAGCATCATCAGAGGTTGTTATGAAAAAATGTCTGGAGTTGATTTTTCTGAATTTCCATTATTTAAAAATACTTGCACTGATGGAGATGAAGACCTGACCTAGAAAGTTATAAAGAGTTTGTATTGGGCAGAAGATGAGGTGTGAAACTAAAAGTATTCTCTTCCAATATATAAAAAAAAAATCGCAGCACTGTATCGAAAATATTTTAAAACTTTTGAATAATATTCCATTATGTTTATTTAAATTTCAAAATGAGATAGGAATATCATTTATATGTTGTGTTCTGCAAAATATATCATGAATAAATATGGTTTTGTGTCCTAAACATTAAATTATCACATTTTTGTTCTGAAAAAGATATGATCAATTTTAGCATTTTGAGAAAATTTAGATTAATCCTCTATGCCAAACACCTAAAAATTACATACATTTGTTTTGGCAATACTCATAGTCAGTGATTTATGTAAGATGACCAATAATGAATGGTTTCGTATATATCTCAAGCAAGCTCTGTTTTCCAACCATGAGTATTCTTGTGGATGGCACTGAATGCGTGAAACAGTAGTATAG
Source organism: Nephila pilipes (assembly GCA_019974015.1). Taxonomy (NCBI): domain Eukaryota; kingdom Metazoa; phylum Arthropoda; class Arachnida; order Araneae; family Nephilidae; genus Nephila; species Nephila pilipes. Next base: position 378,180 of record BMAW01114903.1, on the reverse strand, counting down.
AAACAGTGTTTAACTGACAGGAGAGAAATGTTATTATGTTAGTTTTAAAATAGCTCTTTTATTAGTAATTCTCCATCAACATCATTTCATTAGTTTTCTGAATTTAAGGGGTTTTTTTTACGTGTGTGAATTTTAATTTGTAATCTTTTGGTTTATTTAATAAAATTTTTAATATACTAATGTATTAAGCTATATGACGTTTAGAAATTCATTTGGTACATTAATGTCATATATTTATCTGTAATTCATTTATTTCTGATATAATCTAATAAGTTGTCATCACATTATTTTATTTAAAGTTTCAGTATTCAGAAATTGAGAAATTATTTCACTGATGGAAAAAAAATTTATATGAAAAAAAAAAAAAAAGAAAATTAAAAAAAAATTGTGTATCATTGAAAAAATAATTACATATAAAGCAATTGAGCTAAAAATTTTCATTGATAATATCATAGAAAATAAATTTTTTTGATTGATTATATATATGTTACTGCTTTTATAGATACCAGTCACTATTATTGTGTGTATAATTGCATAAAATCATTTCAAATATTAATATAAATTCTACTGTTTTATTTTGTAAAATTCTTGAATGCTAATTAATTTTTTACAACCCAATTTAATTTTTTAAGCTTTTATGTCTTGATCACTTTTTTTTTTAAAACCTATTTTTAAATGAAACTATTATTCAAGGGTTATTTGTAAGTAAACCTTTTGCTAGTTTCAAAAAACTTTATAACTTTTTTGTTACATTATTGTGTTTGATTGTGTGATTTTATTTTTTGAATAAAAAAAAATTATAATTGTTTCTTTTATTTTAGGTCTTTGCTGTTGAAATACAACTTTAATTCTTAGATTCAATGTCTGATTTATGAATTGAAATATTAGATATAACTTCTTAATAAATATATGCCTTTTCATAATTATTACTCTAATATTGATTTATGATATGCATTGAATAATAGATCACAAATTGTAACTTCTATGATTTGAGGTGTTTAAACTCATGTAGATAATGTGATATATTTTAAGTAACAATATAAATTCTAATGTTACTTGTATATTTTTAAAAAGTAGATTATTTGCAGTTTCTATTATTTTGCATACATTTTAATGAAGCTGCTTTTGTTGTCTAGAATAGATGAATTTTTTTAAAAGAATTATTTAAATTGCCAATTTAATTTGCTTTTTCTTAAAAGATTGAGTGATACTTCTGACATTATCTAATTTAAATGCCATTTTTTAAACTTTAGGTTACTATTTGTTCTGTTCATTTGCATGATTATTTGTTTATTTTTAGTAATTAGCTTCTATTTATGTATGGAAGAGCTGGTGGAAATTCAGTTTTTATGCATTTTTACTTAATTTTATATTCTGTTGAAAGGCAACACCTTTGGACTGTAATGCCAAATTTTTGTCTTTTTAACCTTTTTTTTTTTTCTTCTTTCTATAATGTTCATAAACTTAACAGGATATTTTCATCTATAAAATACTTAAATTGTAATACCATGTACTTATTTTTATGAAATGAAAACATGGCATTAAACTCCTTTTTTAGATAAAATATTAATTCCATGGTCAGTATAGTTAAATATTTTTTTTAAAAAAAAAATTATGGAATAGGGAAAAAAGAATTAAATATTGATATTTATTCTCATGTAATGATTTGAATTTTATGTTACTCCTTTTAATGTTCTGATTAGGAGAAAAGTCTCATTTATTCCTACAGTATCAATCAAAAAAATCAATTAGAAAATTTTAATGAGGGTAAATGAAGAGAAAAGCAATACTGTGATTTTTGTCAGAATTTTAGGATTTTGAATTGTACAATTTTTATGAAGAATGAAAAGTTTAAAATATCTTGACAATATTTATCAGTGTTTTTGTTCAGGATTTTAGGAAGAAAGGCTTTTTCAAGTTAATTGAATTTTTTGCATTATGTGTTTGTAGTGTGCAGTTTGTATAGATGTATGTGATTCTCATTTATGAATTTCTGGATTACATTGCTATTAGACAATGTATTTCTTCTGAAATAGTATAGTTAGGATTATACTTATATTCCGAAGTACTATTTCTTAACATTAATGAAGGATAATTTCAGAAAATATAAATTAATGTTGAGTTACATTTTACCGAATAGTGAAACATTATTGTTAGACTAAAATTAAAAATTATACTTTTAAATTTTGACTTCCATTTTGCAGAATTTTAATTTTTGAATAGAATAGTAAGAATGTATGAATTCATTTTAGCACTAACAATTAGTATGTTCATATATGTTTATAGTATGTATACATTAAAAATTTAAGTTTTGTATGTTATATTATGCATTACTTTGACTTGAATTTAATTTTTTCCTTAATTAGAAACAATCATGATTCCTTAATTTAAATATCTGATTTCTTCTACATTTGAAGGGGAAGGATATTCTTACATCAGTTTTATTATTTGAAAAACTTAATGGTATTTTTCAATAATTAAATTTTTATGAAGTTATATTATTAAATATGTTATGGGAAATTGAATTTTCACCCAGCTGTATCAAAAACAATAATTTTGAAGTATATATATATATTTTGTATTTTTATACACAAAAAAATGAGATTCTTTTTTAAGTTAAAAAAAGTTAAGGGAAAAATCATCTTAAATAGGTGCTCTGTGAAAAGTGTTATTTCTTCCCATCCAAACTTTTTATTCCAGATTTCTAAGAACATTTCTGTTTTGTTTTTCATGCACTTACTCTTGTAACCTTCTGAAAATTTTTAAATTCATATAAATATATTTTAAATAAGCATAGAATATATTATTGATCATGGAGAAATTTTTCTATTATGATCCATGTAAATGAATTTATTATATCAGAAACAGAAATCTTCACTTGTATATAGAATAAAATATATATGTAAATAAAAGTATATGTTTCAGATATATTTATTATGATAAGACTTTCTGTAATATTAAAACACTGTCACAGCACTCTGTTAACTGCATATGTTCCTTTATTGTGCTTTTGCTATATTTCAAAGTGTCTGATTTTATTGCTAATTGTTTGAGCTGTTTTATTTCTTTTTTTTTTTTATAAGATCTTTAGCCTAGTTGTTGGAGGCAATTTTTATTTGATTTTTGTGAATAGTTATCACACTTTTGAAATAAAAACATATGAACTGCATATTTTTGTCCTTTATTTCAAGTGATCTATCAATTAACAAATTGATGAAAAAATTTAGCAAATCTTTTGTAATCATTGAATGTTTCTTTTTTAAAAACAGATAGCAGTATACAAAAGCATTCATTATTCAAATTAATATATTTTAAAGATTTTTTTTAAAAAAAAATCTTTAAAGACACTCTTGATAATCATACGTATGTAGTGTAGATGAGATCCATACTTAAAATTATTCCAAACTTAAATTAGGTAGAATCCCCCCCTCCATCCCCCCCAAAGTATTTAATTATAAATATATCAAGAAACTGTTTATAATTATCAGAGTAATAGTGCTAAATATAAACTAAGATATAACTATTGTATATAATTTTGTTGTAAAATGTAATGAATGGTATAAAACTGTGCTCGAATGGACTAGAAATAGAAATTCACAATGGCTACTTGTTTAAACTTATAAAAATATTGAATTATTTATTACAGTATGTAATATATATATATATATATATATATATATATATATATATATATATTAAAGCAACAATGTGAAAATAATAAATAATGTATAAATGATAATTTTGTATTATTACAATGTTTGAAAACATTTTCAGCATTTGAAAATTAAATTTCTTTTTTGAATTATGAGCTTGCAGTATTACTTTCACCTGGTTATGTTCACAATATTCAGGAATAAAAACAGTGAATTAATTTTGAGTCTCATAAATTTGCAGCATTAGGTTACATTATAAAAAAAGGCTAGTTTTCGTAAAATAAATTCAATAGATGGTTATGCAACCTGGAACAGACCAAGAGTGTTATCAACAATATTGAAGTAGATGAAAACTATTTTTACTATAATTTTACTTTAATTTCATGGTAATTTTTTAAACTCACAAAAGTATTGGTAATGTAGGAGGAAAATTGCATGCAAAAATCTGAATAAGTATGGCTGTTTTGCATTTATTTGTCCAAAATATGTTTTAAAATTATTTTTTTTGATAAAGAAGTATTGTTATTTAACTCTAAAAACTATATTTTCTTCTAAATATTTTGCTATTATTAGATATACTGAGAGAATAACTATTAATTTTGAGAGGTGTTTCATAAATATCAGAAAAATAATGAAATTAAAAGGCATGTTACTTTGCTGTAGTAACAAAGTAAAAATTATCTGTATAGAAGTTGTTTCCAATAGAAATTTTAATGAAAATAGAGTAATATGCAATTTAGAATTGTTTCTGACATTGTAAAGAAATTCAAATGATTGGAAAGCTATAATTATAGATTGAAATAAGAAGTAAATTACTCCAAACAGTTGAACTTTTTCTTAATTATCAGATGGACAGCATTTATATTTAACTGAAAGTAAACTTAAATTATCTAAAAATTTTATTTGTTTTACAGAGATTCCCATAAACCAATTATGTTTTAAATTTAAGTTAATTAAAAACAAAGCTAAATTACAATATACATATATTCATAGGCATATTAAATAATAGTATACATAAGAGGTGTGTATATTAAAAGTTATAACTGAAAAGGAGCTTTGTTTAAGAAAATCTGGTTAAAACTAGATTCTACTGAAGCATCTTGGTGGGCAAAGGACTGCTTTACACCTTAAATGCAATTTTTTTCTGCCTCTTAAGGGACGTAGTTTCTTTAGTTAAGTGCAAGAATCGGGACCCTGAGATTCCTTAGTGAGCTCTATCTATCTCATGGAGAGAGAAGTGCCAGCTCAGGTGTCGTCCTTTTCACTTAAGTTAAAAATTACGTTCATAGCCTTCATGTTGCTTCCAGGTGCTATATCAATAAGCAATCGGTTTTCTTTCTCATGGGGTTTACTGTCTTTAGTAATTAACTCGCCCCGAGGATACCCTAGCGATCTTTTTCTACTTTCGATCTTCCTTGTCAATAAATGCTCACATTTTTTTTCCATCTTTCTACACTTCACGTATTTTAAACAAATGTTTGGCGCAGCTTAGCTATATTTGGTTTTCGCGCCTTTAAAACCTTCTGTCAATGACAAGAATTTTGCTTAAGTCCGAGAATTGCAGAAATGATTGCGAAATATGATACAGTCACAAAAGTTTGTTTTGGAAGAAACAGCAACGTTTATTTTCTTCAAAGATATCAGTTTAAAATATCTGCAGAAGCCTCTGATCTGTTTTTACTCTTGGTATAAAATTTTAAGACATAACCTTTGATTATTTACTGCCAATAGCTCTCGTGTTGCTTCTATTGCGACGTTAGTAAAACCAACCAAACCTTGATTATTTACTGCGTAATATGCTGTTATTTTCGAAGAGTTTCAAAGAGGAGAGGAAGAACTTTTAGAAAAAACTTACACTTGAAATATATCTATTAATCCTTGATTGTGATAGACTATTCAGATTGTTTTAATCTCGGATTATTGTAAAAATGGCCCTTATTTTACAAATGCAATTGTTTCAGTGTCCTTTATCTTTTGAAGATAAAAGGGTTGAGAAAAGAAAATTCTTAAATAAGTAGATTTACAAAATCTTATATCGTTGATAATTCAAATTAACTTGGCAAAATATATTAATAATTCAAAAGATTATAATTTTTTTTATGCCTTAACAAAGTTGTTTGTTTATACTTCCAATTTCAGACCAATTTTAACCAATATTTGCTCAGTGTGGGTTATTCATAATGTGTTTCTGTTGCACCCCATTTTTAAGTAGTCTGTCCTGTTTTCCCCAAGCACAGATTTGGGACTGTTCCATTTCATAAAGAGCAACCAACTGTAATTTTTTAAAGGCAATAATGCTCACAAAGAAATAATCTTTTCTCGTATAAATAAGCTTCGGACGAGTGAAAACCACAATTTCACGTCAGAACAGTTAAAGCCATGTTGTTACCAAAGTAAATTTCAAGAATTCCTTGTAAGAATTTCATTGTTATTTAAAATCAAAACACCAAATGTACTTCAGCAAATTTGTTCTTCAGATAAATATATGATTACATAAATTATTTTCACTTGGTCATTTCAGTTCTTTTCGATAATAAATAAAATTTTAAATACATGTTTTCTTGAATACATATATTTGAGCTAAAAAATTATTGAAAGGTAAGAAATTAAATCGGGGATTTTTTTTTTTTTACTTAATATAAGCATTTCTGAGTTTGAAGCAATGTTCCCGCATTTTTCATTCCTGGAAAATCAGTACTTCACCTTGTAGAGTAAGTCAAAACTTTCAAAGTCATCATCTGTTTGGGACATTCTAAACCTGACTTTTAAAAAATTTGGAAAAGTATTAAATTTTCATTGTTTAGAATGGCTGCGAATAAATCATGTTTTTTTTTTCTCTGTGAATTTAGTTTAAATTGGAGCCTTTCGAACTCGGGATGCTCGTTGTTTGCCGACTCGGATCTCCACCCATATGGCTACATCTGTTGAGGTTCTTTGATGATATTAGCAAAAGAGATTCCTTCTCTAACATTTCTACAGGTTTTATTATGAAAATTTAAATTTGGTCAATTAATGGTTCACCTTTCTTTAAGTTTGGGAAAGCTTCGACATCCCTGCCAATAGTCGATATGTACACCTTTTCATTTAATGAAAGTTGGATTTTCAAGTTTAATTTTATCACTCACTAGTACGATATAAATCACCACATTTAAGACTCTTTGTTTAAATCTGCAATTTATTGAAGAACGGTTGAAGTAGTTACAGTTAAACGGGTAGCACTAAGTCATTTTATAAAGGATTTAACAGTTATGCGGGCCTGATATTTATTAGAGAGCCAATCCTTACTAGGAGGATATTTTTCTCTGTCTTGAGGTAGGGAAAGGGGACACAAAAGTGTCGGGAGAGTAGCGATTTGATCGAGGAAGAAGCGGCGGTGGTGAAGTGCATGGGTGGTGGCTGGTTAGGCTAAAAGAGAGCACGCTCTCAGTAGCCCGCCTACCCGTGTGAAGTGTTAAACACATGTGGATGGGTTGGAAATCGAAATAACGACCTGCTCTTTCGAACCGGTTCGTCTAAAAGAAGGAGAACATTCGAGTCAGTTGTCTACCAGAAACCTGTACTTTGCAATTGTGAATTATTCCGATTCATTTTACCCTCTTTGCCTTCCCCAGTGTAACTTCTGTAACTTGACGTGTTACCGAAGGCTATACTCGAAGGTTGAGAAGCCCGAAGATATTGCCGATACTTTCCCCCCACTCGGTGGCTCTTTCCATACTGGAAGCAAGCAATGTTCAACGCTAACATCCGTCCATCAACTACCGAATCTCTCTATCGACCAATAGGGTTAACGACATTACTCTCCATGAGGCCATCCCTCACGGTCCCCTGCATAGAACCATTAAGCGACGAGCGCCTGGACTTACATGTGACACGACAGCGAGGAGAAAATGCAATAAAAGAACTAACGAACTTGATCGACTCAAACAAGAACTCGTAGATTAGAATTGGAGCTAGTGGTAGGAAAAAAGCTCCTCCAAGCAAGCTAACTCTTTCCGCAGGGAGGAGACCTAATGAAAGAGCTAACTGCAGGAAAGCTAATTCCTCCTAGTTATAAGACCTACAAATCAGGTCATCGAACTAGATCGGAAGAGGAACAGTAAAGATTAGGGTAAAAGATTCCGAACTTGAAAATAGCTGGTTTCGACCGGCCAGATCTTTGGTACTTTTGTTAATCATGTTCGTATCGTAATCGATTTCCTCATCCAAATGGAATTAAGAGTTGAATTGTCTTTTCCTTTAATTGTATTTTTTATTTTCAATCTGATTTATACTGTTAATATTTATTTTTAAATTTATGAACCTATTTTAAAATTCTTCCTTTTTATTAGGTATTAATTAAAAAGGGGAAAAAAAAGACATTTATATGATATGCATATTAATACATAAGATTTGTTATGATTTATAATCTTCCCAAAGATTATTTTTGGTTGTTAGCATGTATTTTAAGGGTTATTATATGAGAAGCGATTTTTTTAAATTAAATTTACTTCTATGAAATATTGAAAAGTTTTTACTCTTAAAATTCATTACAAACTATATGATATAAATTAATTTGAAATTCTTATATTTTTATCAACATTTATTTTAATTAATTTATTTATTTTGAATATGTAGTTATATAAAAAATGCTCTTTTTGAGAAATTACCAAAGGTTATTTATTTTCAATATGTGCTGATAAAATTAGAAAATAATGTTCTCTTATTGGTATAAGTTTAATAATAATAATAAAAAATAAAAAATAAATAAATAAACATATTTTCTCCCTAAAATTCAACCAATTTGATTTTTTCTAAAATTTGTAATTACACGCAAGAGTTATATTTTGTTAAAGTCCTTCGAATATTTTTGAGATTATGTTCAAGGAATTCTAAGAACAAGTGCATCAAAGAACAAATTAAAGAACAGTTCATTAAAAATAAGCAAGTAAGAACAGTTCATTAGAAAGAAGTCGTCAATAGCCCTCATGTTGCTTCTACTGCGACGTTAATAAAAACCAAAACCGAAATCATTTGCAAGAAACGAAATTCTTATCCCTAGTTACTGACATGTAGAGTAGGTTATTTAATTTAAAGATATCTGGAGAATTTATTGATTTTCGAACTTTCATCATAAACATTAGGAGATATTTTGCTTTTCTATAAGTTAGTCGGAAGCTATTTTTTCAAACAAGTACCTTTAAATTTAAGTTCAGATTCCAGGAGTTTGTATCAGTTTGAGATAGCTAATCCTTTGATGAAAGCCTTGCTTGGGCGAGAGCTAGAAGCTATTAAATATAATATTCCTCATCTTTATCTTTTTGGAGAGAATGAGTAAGCAGTGGTCTTCTTTATTTGCAGGTCTAATCTTGATATACTCTTCCAGCTATTTGTACCACCAACCACACTCGTTTAAAACGTTTCACTGCTTACAAATGCATCTCCTTATCCTATTCATTATTCATCAATAATTTTATTCTAATGTACATAAGCCTCGTTTTATTCATTGGGGCGGTTCCCAATTTAAACAATATCATATAAAGTCCCCAAGGATTAGTTGAAGGGGAAAACACAATATTAAATTTTGAATACAGATTTTGTTTTACTGAAATGACTTATTTTCTGAAAAAACTGTTACACAAAAAGTTTTTTTTATCAGTCTCTTTAAATGTGTTCTAACTTATGTACATATATTTTACATATTTCTATAATGACTTAAATTAAATCAATTTATTTGCGTATGGCTGTTTTAGAATTGAAGCATGAGTTTCAAAAGAATAGTTGATCTAAACAATATGTTAAAGAACGATTCTTTTAAAATGATAGGAACGAGAAAGAACTATTCACCTAAAATAACATTTTTTTTAAATGTTTAGTTCTATGTTGACCAGTTTGATTGAAACCTGCAATATTTATTTACCATTAAAACATAACATCCAATGTAATTTGACCAGTGAAGAATCAAGGGTCGTAAAATGGTTAGTATATTATATTTTGTGTTCTTTCATTACAATGTATGTAATCCAGGCTTTGTGTTTGTTACACTTAAGATCGGGCAGTGGCCAAACCGTTGCGCATGCGCCAAATGTGGCGCATTGGATGATTACAAGTGAATCTTCAGTTATTTCTGAGTGAGCTATCGTGGTGTCGAATAATAGCATATTAGATTAAATATGTTGAAAAAATCTGAATCTTGCTAGAGGTATTTGAAAGTCGTTTTCATGATTTTGCTAAATACTAAAACTGTATTCTGGATCTTAAAAACCCATTTTCATTTAGTGAACAAAATATAATGCAAATGCCCAATAACTTACAAACGGAGCTGATTGAATTAAAAAAAAATTCATTTTTAAAAATAAAATTTGGTGAGCTATTTGCAGACCAAAATACTTCTGGTTTAATTAGTTTCTGACGTTCATTACCATATGAAACAATATCCAAGGCTTTGAAGAGTGTTCATTTATGGTAAAGCAATGTTCTTGTGTTGCAGTAGATATTATTTTATATGCATTAATCAAATCATTTATAAAAAGTTAAGTATATCTATAAACACATACTTCTATTAAAAAGTTTAATAAGCATACTTTTCTTTGCAAGCAGATAGAACATCCAAATCCAAGTACCAAGCTGATATCGCTTTCAATACCAGTAACTGCAGTCCAGATTTATCTTCACCGAATGAGACTTTCTGACAGCTATAACATCATCATGAAACGACCACCCTCACGTACAGGAGATCATTCTTGACTGTTGTTGATAGGTGCTTCATTACAAAAACGGCGTAAATTAATTAATTTGTTATTCATTTTTCTTCCCTAAACGAAGCAGATATATATTCTTATCTTTGTTTACCAACCCCTAACATGAATGTAAGACGGTAGTGCTCGAATTATATGGCGCATCTGAACTCATCTGTTAAAAATTGACGCATGGTATATAAAAAATTAGCTACCCATTCTTTAGACTGTATCTAGTATCTCAAAGTTTATCAGAAGTTAAGGATGTTTTTTAACTTGTGTCTCTCTGAATAACTGGCATATACACATATTAGAATTAATAGAAAGTAGACACTTTAAAAATTAAAATTGAACAGCTGAGATATTTTTTGTATTTTTCTATAGAAGGTTTACATTTGATTAAACAGGCAATTATTAGCTCTGTGGTGTAAAATTTTCAGATACGTTAAGTATTAATAGATAGAGTTGTAAGAGTTTTTTCGTATATCTTTGCTATACAACTAATAAACAGTTCGATTGATTCTCAACTTTTACTCTAAAAAGAATACTATTTTTATTGTGAAAAAAGTAAATGTATTGACTTTCAATGATAGTGCGTACGTTTTCTATGGTGTTTTAGTTATACATGATTTCTCTTACTTTATGTATACTATCTTTATCTATACAAGAAAGTAAAATGAATGAATTAGTACAAAATATGCATAATTTTTGATTAATTTGTTTCAGGGCTTCGGGTAGTACCGATAGCATGCTTACTATAATGAAAATTTTTGAAATAAACTAATCTCGACTTTCTTTCATTTTATGAACTCAAGATTTATTATAAGATAGAGTATTCTGAAAATTGTTTCTCCTGTAACTGAACAAATGTGGCAAAGAATAACGAGGTATTTACTTGCTTGTCATTTTTTAAAAACATTGTTTTAACTAATTTTCGGAATAAAAGAGGCTTATAAAACTGTATTCTTGAATCACATAGACACGTGTTCATGTCGAAAAATGATTTCTTATTCTATAATTATTTATGCATAATCAATGCGCAAGTAGAGAATCAGCATTCCAACGTTGCGTCATTAAATGACAGCTGCAGAAAGGACTAAACGAAAGTACACGAACTTCCAGGAAATTTTCCTGCGAAAACAAAACAGCACAACGAATCTTTTTTTTTTCTCTCTCTAGTGTAAAAACACAGCTGCGTAAATCATTTTACAGATGAGAAAACGATGACAGGTGATCGAGAATAACCTGGGAAGCATGTCTGATAATGCTTCAGAGATGAATTTCAGGATTTGAAGTAATATTTTTTTGCTTACTCCACGTTATACGAATACAAATTTTAAGTTTTACGTTTTGCCTTAATGTCGTAGGCCTACTGTAATCGATTGAGACACGAGTATTCTATGATTAAATTAATATCCTATTTGAGTTACAGAAAGAAATGTCACTTTTAAGTAAATTTTAAAAAGAAATACATTTATGGAATCTTTCTATGCTTTAATTATATGTGATGTAAAAGGCAAGTTAAATACGTATTTTTAAGCTTATAACTATTATTTAAAAATTAAACACATTGGTATATATTTCTATCAGATGATTTAACATTTGCATTTGAAAGCTTCCTTTATAAAATTTTTCATAAAAAGGATAAAAATTTCACTATAAATAATATAATGTTTTCAAGAGACTAGGGTTTGAATTAACGCCTTTCTTAAACTACACAAGAACTGTAACACAGAGGCTTCATAATTGTGAATCGAGTTCAAGTAACGTAGACTACAGGAAACTGAAAATTGTACCATATTCTCCTAACTTGCACTCTATACCTCGAGCGGATTTTCAGACCGATTGACATGTAATAGTCCCCATTATTCCTCGCAACGTGTCATAGGTGGAAACAAGACTCAAATCCGTGACTATAAATACTTATAGCTATGAATTTCGCAACCTTAACTGCAAATAAACGGTTCTGCTGGGAGAAAGTATGTGGAGAGATGCATTAATTTATTAAGAATCAGGATTTCCAAAGTGCTTCCTATTTTATTTGATGGCTACTAAAATTTCATTGTAAGTCTTAGGAAATACTTGGTATCCATTAAATTTTTAGGGGACATTATTGGAATGCGGAATATCCCTTAATTTGTGAATAGAGTAAACGTCGTTGTTGCTGTCAATACAATGCTGTTGGATTTCGATATAGCTCAGATCGCTACAACCTAATGCCTTTAGGTCTCAAAAGGGCTTTAAAAATTCCACATTTCTTATTTTTTTGGAGATGTTTCCCAAAGTACATAAAATCCACGATTATTTGTAATGGTTTATGTAAATAGGTAATAGCTGAAACACAAACTACATCTTCTTGTTTTCCTTTATTACTCGTAGCATCCTCTCTCAATCAGTTGAGAGAGATATTAGGAGATATTAATTGAATTGAGGACGCATATAGGTCGGTTGATTTTCATGGCGCAAACATCATATTTGGTTATATTGTGTCAAACATTCCTTAATTTTTGAAAAACATGTCTGCGTGATCTAGATAAACTAGAATTGCAACAAAGAAAGACGAGAAAAGGAAAAAAGTATGGAATGAGGAAGAGAGATGAGTCGAAAATATATAGTCTTGTAAGACCTTCAGCCTATAAGGTCCTCAGGTGCAGTATCCGAGTTTACAAAAGACAGGAAACACTATTGGATAAAGGAAAAATCATTCGGGTATCTCTGAGTCATAAATCTCATACTTAAGTAAAGTACGTAAACCGCTGGGGGAACGAATCAGTAGGAAATATTGCAATTCAGTTAAATCAGCGATTCCCAACGGGGTTGGCACTGGTCACTAGTGGATGTTGAAGAGATCTAAGGCGTCATCGAGGAACAGCTTCCATCCCTCGGAAAATACTCGCAAGAGCGTGTTGATTTAAACTAAAAATATTATAACTAGTGTTTAATACTGTGATTTAAATAAAAAATTCTAACTCTGAATAAACAGCTATGATTAATACTAAATATAATCGAAAGCATGTTTCAACAAAAACTTCTAAATATCTTTTCAGCAAGATCAATCAGTCCCGAAGGCAATTCTATGTTACCAACTCTTTCCTCTGTGAAAAATGATGACGACACTCTAGTATTTTGCCAGTATTTAGAAGCGTTTGGGGAAGATTTTACAAATGATTTCAAGATATCCTCCACATGACCTAGAACGTTTCTCCAATTTGAAAACTTTAGAATTATCCCTGCTGGAAGAATTTACAGAATTTCCAACAAATAGAATCAAAATTAAAAAATAGATATCAAGAATTCTGATTTTGAGTAATATATCCAGCTCTATAGGCTACATCAAATAACAGTTTCATTTCATGCTTATTTTCATATTTAGGCTAAAGACAATTTAGAGTAATTAGAATTTGCAAACAAAGAAAAGAAACAGACTTTCAATAGTCGGACACGGCGATTTAAAATTGTAGACGAAATAAAGGAACCAAATATCGAAAAATTAGTCTCATTATACCAGTCTCAGTTCTTTCACTAATACTGCTATATAACTTTTTTAAAAATATAATTATTAATCAAACTTTGAGCAATATACCAATATGTAATTATCTCTTAATGACGTAATTAAAAATTTTTTTCTTAGTTTATCTCAATATATAATATCAGTTGAGAAAAAAAGAGGAGAGCCATCAAATTCCTCTTTTAAAAAGTGGTCTAATAAATATAATAGCTGGTGCTAATAGCAATGAGGAGAACGAGCATAATCTAATTTTAATCAAGGAATCGAGTTCTTTTGTTTTTGGGGATGGTTCTTCAAAGAGAGACCGTTACAAGAAGTGGCTCAACTTCTTTTAAAAGATCAAAGGAAAACTCGAGAAGTATCTATCATAATGAGAACTTATTGAATTAGTCATTTTCGCCAAATGTAATGTCCATATAACCTGATTTTGTTGTCGAATTTCGCACTTATATTTACCATTGGCGATTTCCATGACAGTGGAATTTCGGAACCTTATACATGGAATCGATACTAAAAAGCATAGAGGACAACATTTTCAAAAAATTATGTCTTTTTCCATTTCTCTCATCATTTTTTCCATAAGTCTTATCTCTCAATCCTTATGCAGATGCTTTATCATAATCAATATATAAGTAAACTTATTAATTAATCGTATGAAGACCTAAATTAAATTCAATAATTTCTGAAGGTACTGTCCATTATATTTGATTCCTTAACTTGTTGTTCAGGCCACTGTATGAATAGCCATATGCCAAGTCTTAATTTTGGTGTAAGGATAGTGTGTTGTAAATTTCTCTTCTTATTTCCCCTATTAATATTTGGTTATCTTTTGTGTCCCCCACCCCCGAGGTGTCCCCCACCACTTATTTCTCTGTTATTCAAATGAAGCTGAGAATCCGATGAAATAAAACAACAAATGAGTTCAGTGATTTTTTCTGAGTCTCTGAAGCGACACCCGGACATTTACTTTAAAATTAATCAAAGAGAGCGTGAAATAATTAAAATAATATAACCCCTACAAGCTATTTTATTTTAATTACTACATAGTTAAATAGCAATTTATATCGCTTTTATGTTGTGATGTCATTGTATGAAGTAATTGAATATATAAATATAAAATTAATTTTGTGTGTTCTGTAATTGTCTTCTCAGATTACTTTTGATCATTTAATTTCTTGGATCATTATATTAAGCTTTATTTAAACATTTTACTGAAAATGATGCATAGAATTGTTAGTACTTTTACGATTTGTTGTAATAAATGATATAATTTTGTAAAATAGAGAAAGTGCAAATTTGTTCGATTTTTGCAAGAATTTTTGCATCTTATTTGTCTTTGTTGATCTCGTGTTGTTAATAAAATTTTAGCTTTAGAAAGCTTTCCGCTTTTACTGAAATGATATTATCCTATGCAATCAAGAATAATTGCTGTTTAAAAGGATTAGAAAGTGTTTTAATAATTAATGAATATTCCTAAATATTAAATTGTCATGCGCATTTTTTATACTGTAAAAATAATTCAAAGTTTTATTTTTATTAAAAGAAAAGGACAAACACACACACTGCCTTTTTAAATTTTTTTTAATAAAAACATCAAATTTACATAGAATATTTAGAAAGGACTAAACATACATTTTGCATATATAGTTTAATCACAATAACTTGATGGATTTAAATGTGTGTGTAAACATTCGAAGGAATTTCAAATTTTTAAAAAGAAAACTAAAGTTTCGTATTAATAAAATTGTACAAGGAAATATATAATGATAACAATAATAAACTTAATAGTTTAGAAATTGGATTAATAATATTAGAAAACACAGATAACTAGTAATAGTTTTCTTAGTTTATCTTCCGGCGCAATTAACTTAAAAAACGATTTAGAATAAATCTTACACAAATATATTTTCTATTCCCAGTAGACTTTTGTTAGATTTCGATTACTAAAAACAATATTCAGTTGTGTTGAAATTTGAGAAAACTTGTTGGATCGTTGAATTAATGTTGAAGTATTAAACAAGGATTCCTATAAAATTGCTAGAGAGATTCGATATTAAATAGATTCTCCAATAATACATTTTCTTTTTGAGAAATGTTTTTTTTTTTATTCTTAATTCCTTTGTAACGTGTTTCCTTCATTATTTAATCGTCTAATTAAATAGTAATTAAGTACAAAACACCAGTTGAAGATACGCAAAAGCAGGATAAAATAATCTATTAACTATCAAAGAATATGTACGGTCGTTCTTTCTCTCGAACGCCTCCCAAGTCTGTCACTCTTAGTTTATATTCTAATAATGAAGTCATAGCTTACCAAATCACTCGTTATGATTCAAACACTTCTTGATAACAGCTGATTCGTATCTTGATCAGGAATCATTTCAATACAAAATATTAATTACAATCCCCTAATCCAATCTATCAGTCAATCCTTATCCTCTATCTTCCTTCTCTTTTCTTTCAATTCTCTTTCACCTTTTACTATTATCTCTAATTCAGCTCAGTACTTTTCTCATCAGCTTTTTCAATTCAAATTACCAAAAAGGTCCCCGAGGTTGGTGAAGAAAAAATCGCGAATAGCCCAACGTCATAAGTTAAATAAAGGAAAATGTTTTTTTTTCCCCATTTCGAGCATTAATTTAGAAACATTTGTAACTCCTCCCTTACATTTATTTCAGCTCTCATTATTAAGCTTATGTAGATAATTACATAACTAAACAGTTAATTTAAGATATGCCAGATAATTATTAATTCAGTACAGTAAATATTTTTCAAGTTATGAATGTTCTTTGAAACATTTACTCTCTCTTAAAGCTTACTTATCTTCAACTTGCGTTATAGTTTGGAATAATGATCTAAGTTTATTCTTACCAACGTTCTCGAGTTCGAGGGAGAAATATTGAAAAGGATTGAGGGTACAAGCGGAATGTTCACGTCCCTCCTGTATGAATTCGCTCCTGAAAGATCTTAATTCAAAGTTGGTCTGCTACAGATATTCATTTGTTATATTGAAATCTCTATAACCCACCATCCACTGTCAACTAACTCTAATATTCAATTCTTCATTGCTTACATGCATATTTCCTCAAACTTATTCATTATACTTCTTAGCTTCAGTCTTATCTACATACGTCACGTTTCATTTTGTAAAGATTTTATTTAAAACAATTCGAATTGAAAAAGTCTTTAATGTTAAGTTCAACGTTACACATTAAATGTTATATTTATTTATTATTTTAAGCTCATAACGATAATTTTATTTTAAATCTCTTTATCTTCTGTGTTAAAATTTTTCATTAGATGTGTTTACTATTATTAAATAAATATATGCACAAGAAAGTAAATGTGCAATATTTTTATCATAACATAATTTTAAAACAGTGTATTTTTATTTATATTTAAACATCAAGACATTAAACGTAAAATGAATAAAATTCTAAAATAAAAACAAAAATGGCGAATAAGAGGAAAAATAATTCATTTCCTTAACTGGGAACTATATACAAGTATGCATTGTTTGTGATACATCAGTTAAAAAATTAGGTCTCATTACTATCCCGAATTTGTTTCTTATAAAGAAGTGAATTTAATATAGAGCTGTTACATGTACAATTAATTAACTTTGCACATCCTTTTTAAAGATGACAGCCATTAAGATATTCACCAATGCAGAACTTAAAAATACAACTTTATTATTTTATTTCCCAGAAAGATATCAATACTTTTTTAATAATTTTTTTGAAAAATAGGAAACATGGTCCAAAGAAGTAAAACATTTCTCTGAATGAAATTTCCTTGATAAAAGTTTTTGAGAAATTCAAATATTTTTAATTTTTAAATGCAAGTAGTTTTTTTTTTTTTTTTTTTAAAAAAAAAAAATAATACTCTCTAAAAATATCCAGAGCACTTAAATTCCTTTAAAACCTATTGTACATTTCTACGAACAACTGATAAAGAGGAAGCTTTCTTTATAAAAGTATTTTTTTAAAAAAATTCTCCGATTTTAATAAGTCGTCGTAATTCGTAATTCTATCAAAATATTTTTCTTCGTTATCTAAAAAAAAAGAAATAAAAATAATTTTCTAAAAAGTGTTTATAATGCTGAGAACTTTAGCTTTATAAATTATTCCATATGAATTATATTTTAAAGTTTTTTTTTTCCGTTTTTGAATAATCCTTAAATTCTTCACTCCCCCCCCACATAAGAGTGGTTGCCTTTTAAGTGTGTTTTAAAATTAAATTAGGAACAAATATCAGAATAACTACTTATTGTATTTTTAAGCTATTAATTAAAAAGAATAGTTGGAGATGCAAGAAAAGAATTAGATTCCTTCGAATGGAGGTTGATGTTTGGATTTAACACAAAAATACAAATAACATTTAACATATAAATGCATTTCACATTTAACATCAAATTACATATCAAGTGTAACACAAAAATGTGTATCACACATTTAACACCAAATTACATATCACATTTAACAAAGATTCACGTGAATGCAAATTCCTTTAAAAATTGAATAAATATATACACTGTTTGGATTTGTTTTATCCATAAATAATTGAAATTACTCAAGCCATGTGTTATACATAAATTAACATATACATAAATTTTGACCCTTTATGGACTTCTCTTTGATATACATAATTCATTTTAATTTAAACATGAAGAAATACGATTAAAACATTTTTAGACAAAACTACCTTCTAAACTTGAAACTAATGTAAAACTTTTCAAGCATAACAGTCAGTCATGACTAAAAATTATTTAATTTAAGAGAATATGAAAGTTTGAATAGTTACTTAAAATGTTATTGTTGTTTTTGAAAAAACAACCATAAATGTAAGTAGAAATAGTTACTACATTAATGTGATCACACGGTAAAAATATTGAAACGATCACAAACCTAATTTTAATAAAGAACTAATCTATTAAAAAATGGGGAACTGTACGTAGAAAGAAATATTCTTGAGATAATTGTGATATCATACATCTTGTCCTTATACATTAATGTCTTATAAGTTCAGACATGGCATGAATATACTACAATACAATAAAGCGATCACAAAGACTCAATCATGTTTTACTTTTGCGAAGACAGTAATATAATACAAAGATGAATTTTTTGTTGAATCTGAAAATCAAGAAATGAAGAGAGCCCAGAGCATATATTTAAATAATAGTTTTAAATGTCTGACATATTAAAACAAAACATTAACGAATCCATCAATTATTTAAGCAATAACATCCCTCACACATTATATACACCACCACAACACACACAAAAACATAACACATCATTATTCAACAATTCAACACACATTATATCAACAGTAAGACCTAAAAATACTGATAAATTGCAACTCTTTTATGCCATCAGTTACGGAATCAATGCATTACAGTGCGATAATGGGATTACAAAGCTATCAAGCAAACAAATACCTGCTTCACTTTCGCGAAGATAGAAAGTAA
>BMAW01114903.1:348646-358823 GCA_019974015.1 Nephila pilipes | reverse complement strand
AACAATAATAATCACTAAGTCATCTAGTAAATAAATGCTTACTTTACGTTTGAGAAGACAGGAAGTAATATGATACAAGCAATAACAGACAAAATACATCACACATTGCTTACACGTCATTATTCAACAATTCAACATACATTATTGCAGCTACAAGACCTAAGAAAGGTAACACTTCATGGAAATTTAATGGCATCAGTCGTGGTATCACAATACACAACAATACAATAAAGTGATCACAAAGTCATCAAGGAAATACATTAATGTTTTACTTTCGAAAAGACATTATGTGACAGGGTTCAAGCAATATTAGACAAGATATATCATACACTACGCACACATTATTCGACATACGTTTATTTCATCTACAAGACCTATAAAAGGTGACACTATACAGTTTTATTATGGCATCAATCGCGGTATCAATACAGGCTTAACTTTTGAGAAGACAAGAAGTGATATGATATAAACGGTAACAGCCAAAATACATGACGTGATATGCACGACATTATTCAACAAGTCAATATATTATTTCAAGATACAGCACTTATTACATACACATTATTCATTATACTTAATTTCAACTACATGACCTAAGAAGGTGACACTTCACGGAACTTTAATGGCATCAGTCGTGATTCAACACACAATAATGCAATAATGTGATCACAAAGTCATCAAGGAAATAAATACGTGTTTTACTTTCGAGAAGACAGAGAGTAATATGGTAGAAGCAATAATAGGTAAGATACAGCACTTATTACATACACATTATTCAATATACCTTATTTCAACTACAAGACCTAAGAAAGGTGACACTATACAGTTCCTTTATGTTATCATTCGTGATATCAACACACATAACAATGCATTTTTATTTCCTTGATCACAAAGTCATAAAGGAAATAAAAATGTGTTTTACTTTTGAAAAGATGGAAAGCAATATGATATAAGCACTAATATTCAGAATGCACATTACACACTATAATATACAATACACATGACAATATTCAATAATTCAACATGCAATATTTCAACTACGAGACATAAGAAAGGTGACACATTGCAGCCCTTTTATGGCATCAATACACAACAATGTAATATTGTGGTCATAAAGTCATCAAGTAAATAAATATATGCTTTACTTTCGAGAAAATATCAAGTAATGCAATACAAGCAATAACAGCCAAAATACAACGCACATTATATATAACAACAAAGTACATTATTCAATAATCCAACTTACATTATTTCAATTACAAGACGTAAGAAGGCTGACTCATTTCGGCCTTCTTATTGCATCAGTCGGGGCATCAAAGCACCGCAATATAATAATGCAATCACAAAATCACCAAGCAAACAAATACAGGCTTAATTTTGTGAAGACATGAAGAACCAATTATGTTATAAGATAATCTTTTTTGATGAAACACATGACACATTATAAGAATAATATTATTCAGCAATTCACTTTACATTTTCTTTTTTCTACAACACCTAAAAAAGGGTGGACGCATTAAAGTCATTTTAATTCTTAAAATTTGAGAAATAAAAATAATGCTGTTTCAATGTAGCAATCGCCAATTTTAAAAAAAGCGATAATTTTTTTTATTTCATTTTAATTTATAGAGTTCCATTTTTTTTTGTTGTATAAATGATACCAGTAGATAATATTGTTTATAAATTTGAAAATATATCTACAGTAATATTTTTATTGCATTTTTCATACTTGTCAATATTAGTTAAACTTGTCACCAAATTTTCTTATATAAATAAGTAATATGCATGACTAAAGATAAATATTTTTAATGTCAAAATAAAATGTCATTTTTTGAGCATTTTATTAACTTAATAATTATTTAAATTTATTAACTTTAGGTCAAATTTAATACTTGACTGTGAATTTCACTTTTTTTGTCATATGAAGTTGATATCATTTTTGTTTACATACATTCAAAAACATTTGAATTTTCATGAATAATTAAAGTTTTAAACTTATTTGAATCTCGTCTTGTCTTGTGTTCGTTCGCGCTCGAATTATTTACTCCTTTCAAAAGTGAGATTTGTGTAATTAATAACTATATTTAGCTGAATTTTGCTTATATTAATGAACAATGTCATTATTGTAATGCTTTTATATTACACATTTAAACAAAACGTGTGAAAGCACAAGCCCTTTTGCGAAAAGGTCTAATTCCAATTAATATAGCCCTATAGTAAATATACGTAATTCTTTAATACATAGCATTCTGCTATAAAATTACACATCCACTTTATACCTTCCTTTTCTTTAGAGTATTCTATATCTTGTACTGATTATTTAAAAAGGATTTTGTCTTAAATATTTATTATTGTATCTTAAACATTTAATCTTTAGCTAAGGCGTATATATACGCACAAAAGCGATTCATAATAATGGTGACAAATTTTAAACATAAAATTACATATTGCCTAATTTTATTATAATAATTTAAGTACATTGCTTCACGTGCCAAAAATATCGAGACAGTTCCTTCCGTGGTGAATATTTTTTTTTACCTGCTGTGAGCTATTGTATTCGTAGCCTATAATGTGAATTGATATTAATATTTCGATTAACAACTAAGTTGCTGAAATTAAAGAAAATAGGTCAAGAGTTTTTAATACGAGTTTAAAAATAATTTAACCTTGAGTTTTTCGTGAGTTGAGTCAGTGAATTTTATTGTAATTATGAGAATTTTTTAATTCAACCAATTTATAGTAGGTTTTTGACTACTGAAGAATACAGGGACTTTTACGCAGGACATAATAGTAAAATAATCTCGGGAAAGTCATAGACTGTACCTTTTGACAGGTGTATTAGGATTTCTGATTGGCATGTTTCATTGTCCCCTGTCATAGTGAAATCCGAAGGCCCTCCGGTCTGTGGACCATCTGATATATTTATATTTTAGCATTCATTCTAATGATTGGTTTCAATTAGACTATGCATGAACTATTTATCTATAATCACTCCATTATGAAGGGGTGAGGAAGAAACATTTAACTTAAATAGCGTTCTGATGAAAGTCTAAATCAGTGGCAAACACACAGAACAAAATTCACACCCACTTCACAAAAAGACCCTTCGAGTCTTTTTGTGAAGTGGGTTGAATTTTGTTCATTATTTTGTTTAATACTCGTCTGTGGGCTGCTAACTCAGTGGTGTCACTTGGAAAAGAGGTGGAAGGGTGTAGTTAAAAGGATACCAATAATTATTGTTAATATTTTAAGTTATAAACGTCAACACATGGCTAATTTAAAAAGCCTTCTTGTATTAGTGTCTGATCCGCGTGTCTTAGATTCGCCACCATACATCTAAACAGTGTGATATTGATCATCACTATTTGCATTTTTCTCTTTCATAAGTTGCATGTCTAGGAATCCTCAGCCTTATAAGAAAATCACAGTTATGAGGGCTATTAAACAACTGTCTTAATTTTTTCGCACTTATATATTGTTAACAATACAATAAAGTTAACAATTTAAATCACAAGAGTCAAGCAAACTTCATACAAATTATATATACTTAATGAAGTACTCAAATCACATATCACCATGTCTTATTCATTTACAAAGATCAATTGATCTCTCTGTGGAAAATAAATGCATATAGTTAATTTTTTTCACAGTTTTATCTGTAAAGTTCCTGATTTAGAAATAAAAACATGTCAATACTCGGATTTGTAATAATTTCTGCATATCATTAAACGATTCACGTAACAGTCGTTGATCATTTAGATTTTAAAATCTGAAAAAGAAATTTATTCCTTTTTTGTGTGCTAAAACCATGTAACATATAGAAATTTAATGCAATGAATGTATATGATTTAGAGAAAGAAAACTCCCAATCGTAGATGATCATACTAAAGTGGAATTTTGGATCAATTTCTCGAAAAAAGAAGCTAATATACGATTTAAACGAAGTATTTTTTCTCACGGATAGTTAAATGAAATGTTGATGATATGGAAGAAAAAATTCTATGAATCTATATTGAAACTTCGATTGGTTTTTCGAATATGTAAAATAAACTAAAGATTCATTTAACATTAATTTAGATATGTACATAATAGTTTTTCGTTTGATACGAAAACTTATATAAGAAACTAGAATTATCAGAAATTTTGGAATAAAAATTATTCATGTATAAAAGTAAGAAAAAAGGTAATATTGTAGGAATAAAATTGTAGGAATAATTAAGATACATTTTTATCACGATAACCTTACTTTACAACATATAGCAGTGCATTGCATTTTATTTTCCTCAATTAAAAATTCTAATTATAACTTGCTTTCAATGCGTCCATAACATATTCCTCAAAGATATAAATTTTAATTTTAAAGTACAATTATATATAAAATTTCAGATTCTTGAAAGAACAACAATTCAAAACCGAGAAACGTCATAGCCTGGTGAAAAAACCGTGAGATTTAAATGCATATAAAAAACACAAATGTCATGCAAGAATGAAAACACATGCCTGAAAAATCTTAAATTATATACAAAACAACATCGCATTGTATTCAAAATCTACAATAGCTTAAAAGCATTACTGAAGAATGCAGCTATGTCTCTTTTGGTCCAAGAGATGCATTGATTTAGAATTTGGCTGGACCGGCAAAGATTTTCTGCGACGTTCCTCAGCCGTTCTCAAAGCATGACAGATATCGGATTGGCTCAAGGCAGTCGTGAAGATCTGCCAAATGTTTAATCTATCCTTAGCAGAAGCCTCCACAAATCCATTCTCCCAGTCAATTGTCACAACAGATTCCGTAATGTCTTTCGACACCTCTCTGGAGTCTTCAAGATCACACTTATTGCCAACGATCACCATTGGGGCAAGCACTTTCTCCTCTTTACGTCGTATTTCCAAGACTGAATCTCGGAGAGAGGAAACGCGTTCAAATGATTCTGCGTCGTTGATGGCGTAAACCAAAACGAAGGCGTCCGCTGTTCTGATGGCGAGTCTCTTCATTGCAGGAAATTCGTAGTAACCGCTGGTATCAAGCACACTGATTGGAATTTTGGAGCCAGATACATCATACGTGTTGCTGTGCATCTCTTCAATCGTTGGTACATGTTCATCGGGAAATAAATTGTAAAAGAACTGCTTGACGATGGATGTTTTTCCAACACCTGACGCGCCGAGGACTACCACACGTGGACGCTCCTTGCCCTTCCACATTTTCGTCTCCGCCTCTTTATCTGCGAGTGAATCACGGCGAGAGTTCTGCATAACCCCAAACCAACCGTTGAAAGCGCTTTTTCTTTGAAAGATTCCAAAATAGGCGATACGTGCAGGTGGATTACTTCACGTCTTTAATATCTTTAATTATGAGACTTGCCTCTCACCTAAAAATTAAATAAATGATAAATAAACTGACGAATAAAAAACATTCTCTTATTTAAGATGTATGTAATAAAGCATATAGTAATACTCACATAACCCACTATGTAAATTTTCTCGTTAGTGACATAATCATTTAATTCGGAATTAAAGAATCTGAAGTACACTCAAAATAAATATCATTCAATTAAGATGAGTGTAGTTTTAAAGCATTTATATAAAATGCGAATAGAGAGGAGGTCTGCTTCTGAATGTGACTGGTAGAACTTTGAGTTAAATAAAGTATCGGCAAATTATAGAAACAGATATGGATACAACGGAATTTGTACGGGGCTTTTATTTGTCATATTAAATAACAAATGCGCAGTTGTAACAAAATATTCAATTATTCAAGTCAATATTAATAAATCATTATAACAGAGAAAAAAAGGTCGAAAATGATCAAAACTTTTTAAGATTATATACATTGAAGTACCATAACAATGGGATAACAATATGCAAATATCCAGATGCCAGTAGTGATGCTAATGTCATCTGAATATATGCATATATCTGAATATTTGCTGGCTTTCATTTGTACTCAAGTGATTCATATGAAAAGTTTTCTGAAGTGGTTATGACAGTACGATGGGATTTTATAGATTTTGAATGCAGAATGTTAGTTGGAGCAAGACGCACGGAATTCTATTTCAGAAATTACTGGGACATTCAACGTTTCTCGATTCCTACAGTCAGGATTATTCCAAGAATATTTAATCTCAAGCATTATTTCCTAACATGCATAACGCAGGGGTTGACCGTATCTTCTTAATGATAGATGCCAGTGACATCTGTATACAGTAGTCAGTGTTACCAGACAAGCAACACTACATCAAATAACACTAACATACAATACGGGACATACATTAGACGTGTCTGTGAGGTCAGTGCACCGAACTTTGATGTTGATGGGATATGGTAGCAAATGTACATCTCAAGTATTTTTGCTAATAACACCCGACTATCTGTAACGCCTCTGTTGGGCTCGTGAATATTTCGGATGGACCTTAGATGTTTGGAAAAACGTTACTTGGTTAGATGAGTAACGATTCCAGTCGGTAAGAGCTGATGGAAGTGTTCGAGAGAGAAGTAGATCACACGAGTCCATGGATCCAAGTTGTCAACAAGACACTGTGAAAACTGGTGGTCTCTCCCTGATGATGTGGGCTGCTTTTAAATGGCAGGGACCAGATCTTCTTGTCAAACTAAACTAATCATTGACTAGAAATGGTTATGTTCAGCTATTTGGAGACAATTTACAGCCTTTCATGGACTTCATGTACCCAAAACAACGATGGAATTTTTCAGGATTACATTGTGCCAAGTCACCGGGCTAAAGTTATTCGCAATTGGCTAGAGGAGCATTCAGGACAATTAAAGCTATTGATTTGACCACCCAGATTACCTGACATGAATCCTATAGAACATGCAACATCGATGCATGATCGAAAGGCAGTTTGCACATAAAATTCTGCCCCGGCAACACTTTCGTAATCATAGATGACTGTACTTATTAAATTAAAATTAGTTATTAAATTAAAAAACATTGCAAGAATTAATAAATTAAAACGCAGCTTTTTTGTGATTTAAAATATCGAGAAAAAAACAAACAAACAAACTTACAGCAGTAGACTGATTTGTGAAGTCCGGATAAAACATTCTTCAAAAAAGATTGGCACCAAGCATTTCTATTTTTGTCTATTGCTTTTCTTATTTATTGGTCATAAAAGTTTCCATATATTGCACCCCCCCCAGGAGAAGAAGGAAGAAAAAAAAAAAAAAGAGAAATCTTAGAAGTATTTATGTTGAGTTGATCACCAATACTTCGGACTCATTAAATTATGCAATATAAAACTCTAAAACCCATAATACTCGTAAGTTTGTGAAACTATCTTAAAACAATCACAGGACATTTTGATAATTTAAAATTTGTAATATTTAAAAATTAAAAGTGAAAAAGTTACATTAAAATGATGAGGGAGATATTCATTTTGATTAAATATTATTTTTATACCTCTGAGAAAAAGTTATTTAACGAACCTTGCTCAAGTTGTAAATAAGCAAGTCTTCAAAAACATAAATGTTCGAAATCTTTTCTTAAAAAAGTTCAAACAAAATTACGTTGATTTAGTACTATGTTATTAATTTAAGAGTGACCTTAAATTGCTCTCATGTACACGACAACGCAACTGTCTTATAGTTCCCCTTTCAAAATAAACTAAACATTTACAATCTAAATATCAGTTTATACTGGTTTTCTTTTGATCTTCTTTGAACAATATTTTTCTTACCAAAAAAAAATTATCCCGCCCCCCCCTAGATTCATAATAAGTTACACACATATGCAATCAAGAAATTCTTTTGTTCAGAGCCCCTATGATGAAAATCCCCTGAGAATCTGAATCTATGTAGAAAACCTGCAAAAATGATTACCAAATTTTCCGTTCAAATATGTACGAAATATTTTATAAGATAAACAGAAAATTCTTCTTGATAGGTAGAAGTCGAATAAGCTTTTAGAAGCAAAACAAGAACAGTTATCCTGCAGCACTCTCTAGCATTCAGCAATCTATAACGATTAACCGGCTGGATCAGACACATATAGAGTAACTAATTTCATTAACAGGCTTAAATAAGAATTCATGGAAGAACAACAGTTTACTTTTGTAATTATGTATGCAATCTAGCTCGTATGCCTAATTAAAAGTAAAAATTTAATTTGCATGAAAATATTGCAAAAAAATTTGACAATTAAGGTTTATTTGCGATTCGGTTGTTACCGTATAAACGAGCACAATAACAGTATTCAAAAAAAAAAAAAAAAAAAAGAGAGAGAGAGAGAGAGAGAGAAAGACGAAGAAAAGGTGTAACATCTGCACACACAAACATATACACTACGCATAAATGCTCCCTACATGAATCAATCTTAAAACAAAATTTGCTGAGAAGATATTTCTTGTATCAACGATTTAGAAAATTTCCTCAATTTCGTCGCTTGTTTGAAAATTGAAAAGCATTTTACCTGAGATAAATTGATAAATAAGAAGAGATTCAATTTTGTGTTGCGTACAAAATATTTTGGCTATGAAATAAATTTCCCCTCAAGTTTTTTTGGATTAACATAAAATTCAATTAGTTTATAGTCAATTACTTTAGAACCCATTAGTTAGTGTATTAAAAATTTGCAATAAACGAAATATTTTGCCCATAAAATAAAGTTTCTCTTTCATGATGTTTTTGGAATGATATAAAATTCATATATGAGAATGAATTATTTTATAGACCATTAGTTGATGCATTAAAAAATGGTAATTTAGCTACAAAAGGATGTTAATCTGAATTAGCATTACGTTCGAGCTGTCCCAGTAGGTTATTGGGGGTGATTTGACAATTCTGAATCATGTTCAAGAGATGGTATTTGAACCGGTACCACTTTTACTAAACTTCCAAGCTATAGTTTGTGAAGATTTATAATTCAGATATCGTAAAATTAAAGATACAGATGAGCCATTGTCTACGGCCTTTATGATTTTGAACTATTCTCAGATGGGGAAGACCACACATGGTACCTCAGTTTCCCCATCACTATTCGAGTACGTGAGGACTTTGACGCCAGCTGCTTTTAACGAATAAGTACATGCGACAATGGAACAGTTTATATTGGGCGAAATATCTTAGAGTTTTGTAAAAAGTAGATATCAAGTAATATTAATATATATTTGAATTAAGAAGGACGAAGATATTTCGTAAATTTTAATTATACTAGAATGTGCGTAATACATGTAGTAACATATTTTGTCATCAGAAAAATACCAAAAAAAAAAAAAAAAAAAATAATCGTTTTGATTTTATAATTCCCTTCTTGGTTAAGAAATATATATATATAAAAAAGAATATTTCAAAATAGTTGGCAAAAGGAAAAATGATTCGATCCTAAAAACTCGCAATTGGTGAACTTATGAGATGAAAATTTTCAGAAACGATTTGACCGTGCAAGATTTATTTTGATGAAATTCGCTAGGTTTTGATTCAATTTACTATATTCCAGAACTTGACCACAGCGTTCGGTCAGATACTATTTCCGAAAAGGTAACCTAGTTATTCTTAGCGATGATCCGGAAATTGATGTAAGATTTACTTGAGTCCTAGGTGAGTAGTTTGTCGATTTGAAATCGATAAAATGCTATCTTCAACGAAGATATTCCTATCGTAATAGAACAGAATTCATATGAAGAAATGAAACTATTGAGAGAGAAAGAAGCTTATAGTTTATTTTTTAAAATTAATAAATTGAATTCATAATTCAGGTCTATATTTCATTGAATATAATGTAGTTTAATGAATTTGTTTCCTTTTTTTCATATTTCTAATTTGAAATTCTGTACGTTTTTGGAATTTTGATTATTCTTGATCTATACCATTAATGATATTGTAATTACTAAAAAAAGTGATGGATCGATCAGTGAAACTAATTTAAACACACGTTTCTCATTCCAAAGTATGGGACAGAGATTAAATTACATTATCTCCATTTTGTCTTTCATTATTTCTTTTCTTTTTTCTTGAGATTTGCTATGTTTTTGGGTAGCTTTGTCTCCAGTTAGGTTTCGATATTTAATTAATAGTTTATGCATGTTTTGAACTAAAATTAGTACGTATAACTTGTATTTCAGAAAACTTATGTTTTTTTTCCTTTATAATATTTTGTATTTTTAAATTTAGAACTAAATTTTTAATCTCATAATAGCCTTGGTAGCCTCATGGTCGTGGA
>BMAW01114903.1:320281-348295 GCA_019974015.1 Nephila pilipes | reverse complement strand
ACACACACACACACACACACACACACACACACACACACACACACACCGGTGTGTGTGTAAATTCAGAATTAAAAAGTTTTATAATTACATTTAAAGAATCTCAATTAGGGGGGGACAAATATATAATTAAATGTATGTAGACTTTTTTAGCAAACCGATAGGCTATTGTTTAGTTAACCCAAAAATGTTTTACCTGGCTTCTTTTCATGAATTTATCTTATTTTTGCGGATATTTTTGATTTCTGCTTTCACCAGTAACGAATTTAATCTTCGAAAAATACGTCATAATAGATTTCTCCTGAATTTTTTATTGGATGGAAATGAAACATATGTAATATATGTCTGATACCTGCTTTCACCTTTAATGAGCTCAATTTTCAGAAATATGTCGAAATACCCCCCCCCCCCCTCCAATTTTTTTTATTGGATTGAAGTAAAACAAATATAAAAATTAAGTATTTTATTTATTTGTCGATTTATGTATTACCTTAAATCATATGTAAACTAGAATAAGGATATGACAGAAAATGAATAACTTTATCTAGAATTTTAAGACAGCTGTGAAGCAGACATTTTTTTTCCTTCTTGGAATGCTGTAGGGTCAAATGAGCTTAATATTGATTTACTATTATTAGCCATCTAAGGGGCTATTGTTTTAGGTGGACCACTTTTGGCGTACCTGATCACTTTTGAATTTTTTATCGTTTGCTTCAATTTCAATTACATTGGGCTTAAATATATTCAGTTTAATAATATATCATTTGCTTTAATTTTAATTATATGCAGCTGATATATTATTCAATTTAATAATGTATCGTTTACTTTAATTTTAATTACATTTAGGTTAAATATATTCAATTTAATAATTTATCGTTTCCTTTAATTTTAATTCGTAAAAGTTTACTTTAGTCTTTTTCTCGATATTTCATCGTTTACTTTAATTCTTATATTTAATTGAGTAATTTAATAATAATTACAAAAATAAAAGCTCACCTCTGGAAGCTAAATCTGTCCTTTGCAAAACTTTGCATCGAACTTTTAAATCGATTTTTTTTGCAGTACGTTTTTTCACAACACACGGCAGCGATTATTTCAAAAAATCAAATAACTTGTTCGTGTTCCCATTATTCCAATGGAGGTTAATGTTG
Organism: Nephila pilipes; assembly: GCA_019974015.1. Classification (NCBI taxonomy): domain Eukaryota; kingdom Metazoa; phylum Arthropoda; class Arachnida; order Araneae; family Nephilidae; genus Nephila; species Nephila pilipes. Next base: position 347,147 of record BMAW01114903.1, on the reverse strand, counting down.
AATTCTTTTATTCGAAAGCAGAAAATCATCTGAAAAGTTCTGAGGTTCTCCAATGGTTTGTATGAAAAGTCATAGATGCGTTAGTAAGACAAGACGTATGAATTAAGGAAACTGAACGCAATTGTAGTAAACACATACTCAAAACGATGAATTTATTTTCATTTATTTGAAAATAAATGTTAGAATTGAAGATTTATCCCTCTAAAGATGATAGCGTGCCTACAGTAGCCTAGTATTCATGGTCGCGGATTCACGGGCGGGGTTGTTTTCACAGAGTCGCAGGTTCGAACTCTGATGCCACGAAAGACCCGCCGTGTAGCGGTACTGATGCACGTTAAATCTGTCAAGCACCAATTTTCCCAATGGTATGATGTGGAAGCTTGGAGAGGGAGGTGCCAGCTCAAGTGTCACTCCTCGCTACTTGATCGAGGTTTAAAAGTACGATATCTGTCGCTAATAGCCCACGCGTTGCTTCTCGGTGCGATATTTGTTCGATTTTGTTTAAAAATTGAGCATTCAGAGGGTTGATATTTTTCTTTTAAATACTATTCTCATTTTTTTTAAATATATACTAAGAATTATGGGCAGCTGAAATCTGACTTTGATATTGGACACTTTATTCATATAAAGAGTGAAATAATCTCATTTCTTTTAAAATGTTTCCAATTCTGATGGGAGCTAGCAAAATCAGAGCTTTAGAGAGAGAGAGAGAAAAATGATCTTATCTATTTTTGTAAGCATCAGGAAAGTTTAATTAGAGTTTATTTTTTGTTATCTTCAAGGTAACGTTTATTTTTTTAAAAAATGTATTACTTTTGTCGAACGGCTTTGTAAGTAACTTAAATTCCTCCAAATTTTGGTAGATGTTCATTGCCGCAAATAAAATTAACTATATTAAATTATATATCACGTGACTTCATTTTTTTTCTTCAAAACTTTCAATTAGTCAGTTGTCATCAGTGGTTCCCGTGTTGCCTCTAAGTGCGTCGTTAATCGACAATCAATCAGTCTCAACTTGTCAAATAATGCTTATTAACGTCGCTCTTATGAGCAATACAAGTGCTATTCGGAACGGATCCCGTAATTTCAAACCACGGTTATTTGACGACATCTGAGATGGCAGATGTTTCTTCAAATTTCCACACCCCTCCAAAGGAACAGCTTGGAACTTGAACAAGATTTAACGAGCATAGAACCGTTAAGCGACGTGTCTTTTAAATGGAATTGCAACTTGTATACCTCAACTGGAATCGTTTCTTACATTGTTTACTAGTAAATAAAGAAATAAAAGCAATATTCATTTTCTTATATTATTTGGAAATCTGTTAAGGTAAAAAAAATCATATAAGATTGTTTTAAACTACTAATTTTTATAATTTTAATGTTCTCGAAATAAAAGAAGTACAGATTTTACATGTCTATATTTTTTTTCAAATTATTAAGAATTTTAATACATTTTCTGAGTGTACATATTCTAGCTTCAAAGAAATGTTGAAGAACAATGATTCTTTTAACATTGATATTGTCTTATAATAGTTGTAGTATCGTAACTCGGAGCGTCAGCCTAGTGGTCGTGGTTCACTTCCGGTAGTGTTTGCATCGAGTCGTGGGTTTGAGCCGCCGTGTGAACGGGGCTGATGCATATTATATCAGGTCGAGGACCCTACGGTGGGGAAGTTTGGAGAGGGAGGCTCGGCCTAGTCACTTGATCGAGGCTCAAAATTACGAGGGACGTCGTCCTTGTGTTGCTTCTCAGAGCAACGTAAATAAACAATAGCATGTATCACCCTTCTACATATATAATTTGCAGAGACGTGCTAGAGCATCACCAGGTATTGGGCGAAGAAACTCTTAAATTTGAGCGACGGGCAAGTGACGAGGATAGCACATGATCTAATAGGGGAGAGAGAGGCGTGTCCACGCCATTCCACGTGATGACTTTGAGATTAAGTGCCATTTATAGATCATATGACCCTACTATTACGCATCTCTAGAGAAATCAGGATTCAAACTAGTAATTCTACTTTATTACCCCCGGTGATGCAGCTCACGATCGTAGCTACTCGATTATTACGGCTCGTTCAGTCGCGGGTTCGATCCTTGGCCGCCAAAGACTCGCCTGATGTACGTTAAATCTGTCGGGGCCCAAAGTCCTCCCATGGGTGTGGTGTGGATGTTAGGAGAGGGGGGGGGGCCAGCTTAGGTGTCGTCCTCGTCACTTGACCGTGGTTCAAAATTAATAGGTCCGTCGCCAATAGCCCTCGTGTTGCTTCTAGTGCGACGTTAATAAAAACTAAACAAAATTCGGTTATTACGGCCCTTGTTTATATTTGCAATGATAAATTTAGCCAAAAGTTTTTGACGCTATAAAAATAAACAAAAAACTCATTTTGTTATTGTATGAACGTATTAATATAGCTAGTGAGTTCACAGATAAAACAGGTAAGTGAGTCCACAGATTAAATATGTATATATATATATATATATAGTGATATATATATATATATATATATATATATATATATATATATATATATAGTGACTCCACAGATAGCTAGTGACTCCACAGATATTTAAAACGTTTAAATACATATATCTTAATATGTAAATAACTAAGGTTTACATTAATTATAAAAATGTGTAACAAAAAACTTGAGATTAGGTTTTAGTGTATATATATATATATATATATATATATATATATATATCACTTAAATGTACATAAATTTTTTCTTATGAAGATAGTTTGGAAAACATATAATTAAAAAATTTACGTGTTTGAATTCTGAATTTCAGATATGTTTTCAGTCAATCTGAAATTTTGAGCTAATTTTCCTGTTCCTTAAAGTCGGTGAAATATTTTATTGAATTAGCAGAGATATGTAATTGCAAGGTAAAAACGAAAAATAATCGCGTAACCCCCCTCCGTTGAAAAAATCAGAGATGTAATTTATATGAGCAACTTTTTTTTTTTCATTTAGTCCCTGCAACTATTTTTGCGAAATGTGAATGTAAGCTCCCGTGATTCATTGAAATCAATCGATGAAATCTTCGAAGTGCGGTCTTTCCGTACATACAAGTAAGTATTACTTATTGCATCTATTAGTCGCAGAAAATCTGTCAAACACGAATTAGAAATTTTCACCACCGGTTCCCTTTTTTATGATGAAAGTTGATGGAAAAGATTATTCATTTGGAGTTCGTAGTGTGCAAACCATTTACATATACAGTATTCCTTCTACAATCAAGTGTTTTTACCCAAGAACGTTATTTTACTCCTTCTGCTTCAATGAAGTGGCCGTGGTAGCCTAGTGGTCATGTTCGCGGGCTGACGGTCGTTTTTGTAGAGTCGCGAGTTCGGACGCGATGCCACTGAAGACCCACCGTGTAGTGGAGCTAATACACATAAAAAAGTGTCTTCCCGTTGGCGTTGTTTGGAAATTCGCAGGGGAAGTAGTAGCTCAAAGTGCGACGTTTATAATCAATCAATCTACTTCAATGGATTAATGCATAGGTTATGAATAAAAACAATACATTTTTGTAATGTAGACGATCATTACACAACATTGATTGATTGTTTATTAAAGGTACCTGGATAGGCGAGGAATAGTAAAATGCAGTTTTTAAGACACCTTGTTTTTCTGACGTATATCTTTTGAAATTATGAGTAGAGTTAAGATTCTTTTGTGTTCCTAATAAGATATTTTAATAATTCTATAGAACTAAGAAAGTAAATTTTTAGTCAAAAAAGTCTTTTTTTTCCCTCTTAGTTGATTATAGACTTGATTTTTGAGATATATTTGTATTTAGATACCATTTAGAAAATATACTAATGCACTTCAGGATTCCAAACTTTTTATGCTTTTATTAAGAGTACCCTATGCATATAGTGAACTAAATTTCTTAAAATTTTACCTAAGTCTTATGATATAATTTTTATATTAATAAAAGAAGAAAAAACTAAAATTTCAAAAATTATAAAGTTCTATAATTTTTTCAAATAATACATACAGAAATATTAATAAAAAAAGGCGGTTTTCTATTTTTTTTATGCATTGCTTTAGATACGAGGAATAAAATATGTTGTATATTTTTTATATCAAAATGGTACCTTAAGGCAAATATATCTCAAAAATCATGTTCAACTAAGATGCGAAAAACAACTTTTTAACTAAGAAATGATTTTAAAGTTCTATAATATGATTAAGTCAGTACTTAAAAAATTTGTGTAAATACACACACATACAAAATTTCTACTAATAATTTTAAAGGGGCCGTCATTGTCACGGTCTTAAGTTTGGCTTTTCATCGAGTCGGGGGTTCGAGCCCTGATGCCACTAAAGATCCACCGTTAGCTGAGGAATCTATCATGGTCCTTCCTAAAGTGTGGCGTGGAAAAGGGAGGTTCTCGTCATTTAACCGAGGTTCAAAATTACGTCGCCATTTGCACTCGTGTGGCTTCGCTCATATAATCGCACTCAATAATTTTAAAAACATGAATCTGAAATTCGATACCTTATTTTCCCCCGCATGTCCCGGTAACTTTAACGTTGCGCTTGAAGCAACACGAAAGCCATTGGCGACTGACCTCGGAATTTTTAACTCAGTCAAGTGACGAAGATGAAATTTGAGTAAACACTCCAAATTTCCATAAAGCAACAACGGGAGGATTTAGAGCTTTAGCAGATTTAACGAAAATCAAACCCAGCAACACGGAGGATCTTTAGTGAAATCAGGATACGTACTCATGACTTGACAAAACAATGTCGACCGTGAGTTCGTGACCATGAGCACTAAGCTATTACGGCTACCATACACGCATCATAGTCTCAAGCCATAACAATATGCTGTAGTAGAGAGGTATGGTGTAATAGGAGAGCGAATTTCCGCATTATAATCGATGTTTGTATCGTGATCTTGTTGGTTTAAAATTTTGCGACTCTTCCTCAATAACTTATAGTTCAGCTCTCTCTGTAATGCTACGCTTCTTTTACTCAACTTAGTTAAATTTTTGTTGTACGTTATTAAAATATATCAAATTAATAAATAAAATTTACTTGCTTAATGGAAAATAAATAAATAAATGTACGAATTGCAAAACTTCAGTTAGCGTCTCAGTAAATTAAAATTACAACCTTTTATACACAAAACGATTTTGTTTGAAAGCGGTAAACAAATTATAGAAACTTAATTCAGAAATGCTATACATTTTTTCTCACTTCAATTAAAATCTCAAAATAATATTCAATTAATTTCTTTAATTGTATTAAACGTTTAACTGTGTTTAACGTTTAAATTTTCATAAATTAAAGAAAAAAAAAATTAAAAATAATTTTTAAATAAATATAAGTAAAATAATCTTAGCGATATAGAAATACCAATGAAAAGTACAAAATCCCTCATTAATTTATTTGCAGAAAGGGAGCAAAGCGACGTACCTTTTTTTTTCAGCTCTCTTCACAGCCACCAGATGCTCTTTAATATAGCTAGAAAAATCACCAGATTTTCTCACAATTCAGCAGTGTCTCTAGATGATGCGCGTTTTGTGCATCAACTGCCAGAAATCTCGTTTAAATACTGAACCCGGGAAGGAAAAAGCGAACCAATCAGAGAACTCGGATGGCGGAGGAATGGGGGAGCACTTGATTCCTACAGGTGTGATTTGTGAAGGGCGATTCTGCGCTTTGCGTCGCGATGTTTTTGTTTTATTCCCCTCGGAGATCATAGTCGGAAGTTTATTCCAGGGTTGCGTATGATTCAAACTGAGAACTGGTTTCAACTGCTTCTTAAGGAACCACAGGATTTTTAGGAGAATCTAAACCGAGGGAGTTAACTTATGCTTTGCATTAAATTTTCAGGAATAGTTTCCATTTTGTATAATAAACATCAACAATAAATAAAATATTTTGGGAGCTCCTTTCAAACTTATAAATAACTTAATAAATAAATAAATAAATAAATAAAAAAAAAAACCTTTTTCGAACATATCTTTGATGCTGGAAGTTGAAAATCACTTAAAATTAAAATTTATCCGAGCTACTACAAATATTTTTTCTTATATTTATGAGTACTGAAACTCACTTATAACTCGAATACCTAATTATAGGTTTTATGCAGATGTATCGTTAAATTTAAATTGTGTGGAATATTTATTGCATTAGATTCAAAAATATTAAAGTTACCGTAGATAATTTTTATATAATTGGTAAGTATTATCAAATGAAACAGATTCATACATCAAACTAAAATGAATGTGAATAAAAATATATGGGATTATAGTTCTAAGGAGAGCTGTCATGTTCGCAATAGATTTTATAAATAAAGATTATAATTACCGTTAGAAATAATTTCTTGCCAATGCACCTGAAATGAGCTTCGATAATGCTTTTAATTGTTTTACGGAAGAATTTAACACTATCATATTTTCCAGTGTATAAGACACGCTTTTTTCACCATAAAAATGCATCTTAAATATAGAGTGTATCTTACATAATAACGTAAACAAATTGCTTCCTCTTTTAAAAGCCCTACAAATTCCTTTTTATGTTCCAAAATCTTTGTTGAAAGTCATAATGATTGAGAAAAGTCAGGTGACAGTGATATGGGTTTTGGAGGGATTTAAAAGTTAACTATTAAAAATTATTAATTATTTTATTCTTTTCTGAAAGAAAGCTTACTTTAAAGTTTGGGTTTTTGTAAAAAAAGTTGTATAAAATTTCTTGGGTGCATCTTATATGCAAAAGCGTCTTATACTTCGAAAAATATAGAATTTCTGGTAGAGATGTCAAAAAACACATAATTTTTTTTTCACTCTTAATCTTTTTGTTCTTGATTTAAGGTTTTTTCCACAGTGATTTCTTATTTCATCTTTTCAGTACCGTTTTTACTAACGGAATTTGAAGGTGGATAAAGGTTTTATCAAGGAAATAGGCATTCATATAAACGAGTATATATAGTGAGAGGGTAATTGTGTGTAATTTGTGGGTATGTTGAGGAAAACTTGAAGACTCTCTTCATTTAACATGTAGTAGTTTCTATAATATGCATAATATTTTTTTAAGGAAATCAGCTCATGATTTGATTAACACGTCGCTGACTCTTATATTATTTCCTTTGACCATTATATTTGAGCAGTTTATCACATAATGTCATATATTTTACATGCATTAACCATGCATTAGCCACCCAAGGGGCAATTGTTTTCTATATCTTACAAATGTCGTACCTGACCACCTTCCAAAATTTTTTCTTATTTTTGCATTTATTTTTCATGTCTGCTTTCACCAGTAACGAACTTAATTCTCAGAAATACGGGACAATAAATTTCTCTTGAATTTTTTATTGGATTGAAATAAATAATAAATATATGGAATATATGTCTGATGCCTGCTTTCACCACTAATGAACACAATTTTCAGAAATATGTCATAATAAATATTCCTCATTTTTTTATTGTATTGAAGTAAAACAAATATAAAAATTAAGTATTTTGTTTACTTATCGATTTATGTATGATCCTAAATCATATGCAAACTGGAATCAAGATATGACTGAAAATGAATAACTTTATTCAGAATTTTAAAACAGCTGTGAGGCAAACATTTTTTTCCCACCAAGAATTTCCAATCACGTCTTTTTAGTTTGGCTTCCTTCTTGGAATGTTTTGGGGTCAAATGAGCTTAATATTGATTTACTATTATCAGCCATCTAAGAGGCTATTGTTTTAGGTGGATCACTTTTGTATTTTTTTTTATCGTTTGCTTCAATTTTATTTACATTTGGCTTAGATATATTCAATTTAATAACTTATCGTTTACTTTAATTTTAATTACATTTAACTTAAATATATTCAATTAAATAATTTATCGTAGCTTTAATTTCAGTTACATGTAGTTGATATAATATTCCATTTAATTATTTATCATTTGCTTCACTTTTAATTGCATGTAGCTTATATAATATTCAGTTTGATTATTTATAGTTTGCTTTAATACATGTAGCTGATATAATATTCCATATAATAATTCATCGTTTGCTTTAATTTGAATTATGTTCAGCTTCAATATATTCAGTTTTATTAATTTATCGTTTCTTTTAATTTTAATATCGGTAAACTTCACTATTGTTCATTTTTCAATATTTCATTGTATACTTTAATTCTTGTATATTTAATTGAGTAATTTAATAATAATTATAAAAAAAGCTTGCCTTGGATGGCTAAATCTGCTCTTTACAAAACTTTGCATATAATTAAAAAAATTTTTTTATTCTGCTTTTACTTTTTACTCGGTTCAAAAACATAAATAAAGAAAGTTTTTTTGACAGTTAAATAAGTTTTTTTTTTTTGACATTTTTAAGTTGAATTTATTTAATTGATCTAATATTTAAAATAGAAGTATGTTATGAAACAATATTAATTCAATTCTGATGATTAAATGGTAAGCATATATAGTACAAATGCATTTATTCCATATATGTTAACAAATAGTTTAAAAAAATAAATACTGTAATTTATTCGGGTAAAAAAAAACTATTTTGATAAAAGAAACTATTCTAATACTTATTTACAACATTTTTTAAAAAAATGTTTTATGCAATTTCATTGAAATGTAAAAAAGGAGATTTTATTTCAGATTTTTAGACATAGAAAAATATTTGTAAAATACGTGATTTTGTAATATAACTTTTACAATGCTGATTATTTAGTCATTATACCTACTACATTTTAAATTAGAAAATTCGTCATGACTATGAAAATACACGATTATCACAAACACATCCACAGAAATAACATAGTTATTGGTTCAATAAGATGTTTACAATTGTTTTTTATTCATTATTTTGTGCTGAGTTTTGTCGAATTGTGAGTTCGAATACTGATTTAACTGATGACGGCTATACTTTAGATAATACACTTGATAAATAATACATTTTGTATGTATCTGGATTACCGGTTTTAACTTTGGAGTGTTGTGGAAGTTCGAAGATGGAAGTGTTGACTCAGTGTCATCCTCGTCTCTTGACCGGGGCTCATAGTTACGAGGTCCGTCGCAATAGCCATCGTGTTGCAACAAACTGCAAGGTTAATAAGCAATCAATCAATCCAACAAATAGAGAAGAATTTTAAGGTAACAAAAAAAAAAAAAAAAAAAAAAAAAATCAAGAGCGATTTTGTTAATATATGGTATGCAAATAATAAATAAAATAATTTTGGCTTTCGAACAACCAATGTTATGCTTATTGATTGTAATTAACATTGCATTAAATACAGAAAGAGTTTTCAAAATTCTAAACCATCTTTTAATGATATCCTATCTTCCGAACCATATCTCATAAAGCGAGGAAACTTCAGAGAAACCAGAGATGAAAATAATAACATTTTGTCGGAAGAGGGGGGGGGGGCATTCACTAATATAGAATAAATTTCGAAGAAAAATTGAATTTCTTTTTTTTTTTTAAGTCCAAAATAAATATAAACAATTTAGTTTTTTTGTTGTAATCTGATCTCTTAAGAACAATATGTTCAATCGGTAGGTAGTCTTTCTTACTATTTGAAACTTTTGACATCGAATTCTATTTTTGGTTTCATTTATTATCAGGATATTTCTAAAAATTTTCTCTGATTTAATATGCCGCTTGAAATTCAAATAAAAATAATTGTTTTGATGAGAACACTTTTAACAAGCGCATAATTACATCAATTTAATTTAGTTTCATGTAATTCAAATTTTAAAATATATTTTATATGGTAAATTTTATTGATAAAATAAGAAACCATATAATTCTGTTTAACTCTTTTTGAAATTTTTCTTCCTCGGAATAAATTATCATCCAAACTTTCTTTTTCGAATATATCTACATTGAATATTTCTGTTTGTTATAATTATCTAATGAAATTCGCTATATTGAATAAATTTAAAAATTATTTCTCCCTCAAAATATGAATAACTGGAACAAAACCTGAAATTTATATGCCATTTCAAGGCATGTTTAGTGAATTTTAGTCACACGCATGTACTTTTGTTTTTAATATATATTATATGCAGGCCATTTTGAAGTCTTAGATGTGTGCAGGGTAAAGCATTTGAATTTGTATTTTATGATGTAAATGGTTTAGTTTTCATTAACGACATACTAGAAGCAACTTGAGAGCTATTGGTGACGGACCTCGTAGTTTTGAACCTCGGTCAAGTGACGAGGATGACACCTGAGCTGGTACACCCCCTCTGCTAACTTCCACCCACTCCAACGAGATGACTTTGTGCCCCGATAGATTTAATGTGCATCTGCCCCGGCTACACGGCGGTTCTTTAGCGGCCAGTGATCGAACGTGCGACTGAACGAAAACCGCCTGCCATGTATCCGAAGCTATGTAACTAGGCCTCTGCGGCCACGTAAATGGTATTGATATAGAAACTTAATTTATGCATGACAACCAGGATTTATCCTTTTTAATTAACTAACTACAAAAATATAGTTAAAGGTACTTAAAAATAATCACTTAAATTATTAAGTAAAATTATTTCTAACATGGTTAATTACTCTTCCAAATGTTTTTTAAATTATGATTCTTAACATTTATCACACTATCTTGAATCACACAAATACATAGATAATTTCTTTGCAAAGACACTTACATATTAAAAACCAAATTCTCTCTCAACTTTAAATCTTATTTTATCCATCAAAGTGGGTTTATATTTAATGCTCTAATAGAAATATATACTTTAACTGTGTGTTTCAGAATCAAAATAAAATCTGGTATTTAACAGAGTTCAAGTATTTGCTTGCTTATATTTTTGTTGGTTGTAAGTAGTTAATTGCTTACAATTTAAGCGAAGCAGAATTTGCAATAAGTAGAAATTAATAATAATTACGATATAAAAAGGAAGCATTTGTAACAAGTATATTTTGTATAAATAATCACACACACACACACACACACACACACGTGTATGTGTTTAGGAATTTAGGAATATTAAAATTTTTAACAGCCTTAAGATGGTATTGCAGTTTGCATAATCATTGAAAATGTATATTAATCGAAGATTAAGCTGTTTAGAGTATTTGCAAGCGGTTGGTTGGTTGACTGGTTTTATTAACGTCGCACTAGAAGCAACACGATTGCTATATTAGCAACGGACCTTGTAATTTTAAAACTCGATTAAAAATGAGGACGATATCTGAGGTAGCATCTCCATCTCTGAACTTTCACACCATGCCGAAGAGCAGACTTTGAGCTTAGACAGATTTAACGTATATCAGCACTGGTTACACGATGGGTCTTTAGTGGCATCAAGGCTGAAAAACACACGGCATCGAGTTCGCGGCTATGACTACCATGCTACCGTGGTCACCATACAAACTGTTAAAAGCTATTACAAATCAGTGCTTAAAACGTGGACATTTCAACCATTAGAATCTTTTTTTTTTTAATTAACCTCATTATGAAGTGATTTTAGATCTCTTTTAAGCAGATCAGCTGAAGAAGAAATTGAAATTTAATCATAACATATAAATGTGAAGCAAATCATTCTGAATTCTTTTGCTCTTTTTGTTATTTTCCATCTACACGACTTACATAAAATTGTCACGGAAAATCAGAAATATTCAATTTTGCTAAACTGATGAAATGCTTTTTCTCAATACTTTTATTTCAAATTTATTTTATGTTGCTTATGTTTTAGATATTTTTTTTTATCGCGTTTATACATTTATGGTGAAAAAGCTTTTTCTCCTATAAAAATGTTTTATTTATCTGTCGATTGTGACTTCAAGTACCTTTTAGCTTTATTTAAAACAGTTAAATATTATTGATTCGTATTTGAGAGACATTTTAAAGTCTTATCGATTTTTATCGTTGTTTCGTACATGTAATAGAATTAGTGCTTAAGCCCATTTGAAAACTTTCCATTTGTGTTCTATATTTAGAAAAGAATTGGACTTGACATCGATTATAGAATATTTCTTACGGTTCAATAAATCAAAAGAATTCCGATCATAAATATATAAAAAAAAATATAAATATGAGATACTTTACTTAAGGTATCTTAAGTTTTTGAAAGATATTAAACAAGATATGTTTATTTTCAAAGAAATCAGAGGAAAAAAGGCCAGATTTCTAAAAATAAGAAGTACTTAAAATATTGAATTTCTCATCTGTTGGATCTTTTCAGAAACCGGATACGAATTATGCTACCATTTTCGTTTCCTTTTTCAAAAAAAGCAGCAATCAGTTTCTTCAAGTAAAATAATTCTTTATATGCTCTGAATATATCGTATGAATTGTAAAATTTCCTTAGTATATCATAATTTTTATTTTTTTACAATTTAAAAAAGTAAATATCCTTTAATTTTCTAAGCTTTTTTATTTTCAAAATATTTACTGTATTAAATTTATCATGAAGGGTTGTGCTTTTTTCTGTTTATATAATATATTTATGGAACTGAGCTCAAATTTTGTTGGACTTTCTTTTATTCAAGTTATCTATTTTTACTCGCTGGAAACAATAAAGTTAAACGTCAAATATATGTTATGGGAATTTGACGTATTTAATCTAAAAAAACATTTAATTTAATTGTTCTAAGGTCAAGTATTATGTTTTAAGACCGCCTTCATCTACTGATAAGCAACTCAAATTAGAAACACTTTTTCTCTTGTTGATGTAAGCTATGCAGTGAAATTTACTGAAAACTGATATTTAGTAACCTCCAATAAATCTGAGTGTTTCCTGTTTAATGAAAAATTAATTCTTAACTTCCTATGTTAAATTACTAAATAGGAAATGTGAAGAATATTGTGAATAGGAAAAAATGTATTATTTTTTAAAAGAAACGATAAATACTTAAATTTTTTTTTTTTTGCACTTTATGCATTTTTGATTCATTGTTTATTAACATTGCCCTGAGAAGCAACCCTTAGTTGCCCTTACATCACAGCTATTGGAGACATACGTCTTAAATTTGAAATACGTCTTCAAGTAACGAGAACCACTCCTGGGCTGGCATATTCTTTTCTGATTTCCACACACATCAACAAGAAAACTTTGAGCCCTAATACTGTAATGAGCACCAGCTCCGCTACACGATGGGTCTTAAGTGGCATCAAGATTCGAACTCATGACTCGATTGAAGTCGCGAGATTATGACCATGACCACCCGGGTAAAAAATCTACCTTTCTATACGCTAGTAAAATCGAAATAGAATAATAATATTGGAAATATTTGCTACCTTAAAGAGTGTTTCAAGTATTGATTGTCTTTTCTAGTAACAGACTAAAACAGTCACAAGCTAAAGTCAAAATACTCAAAATAAGAATAGTTAATCTTCTCAAAATCACTTAACTTTTCCAATTTTTTGCCAAGCACTCAATACAAATTTGTGAAAACTGTGCATATGACTTAATCCATCTTATATAAAAAACAGGAAGTAAAATAATATCATACTTTAATAAATACCATTTTGAATACAAGCTTCAGAAAATTTTGATATTTCCTCCTTTATATTGAGAAACTAAAATCTCGTAAAACTAACTTGTAATTTACTGAATTAAAAAATGTCTTCGATCACATTTAAAAACTCTTTGCATATTTAGGAAACAAAATTATTTGATATTCCTTTATCTCAAATGGATCATAAATTCCTCAGATGATATGTTTTGAAAACAAGGATTTTGTGGGACCAGCTTATTTGTAATTTTCATCAGCATAGGACGACTATAGCGCAGTAAAAATCAAGTCACACACACGCATTAAAAATGAAAATTTATATTTTAAGTAAGAAATTTGAAAAAGGATTTCAATATTAAAATTATTTAATACTTTCTTTTTTGGAATGAAGAAGGGATAGACTATAATTTTAAGAGATTTTGTTATTAATATGAATAAAATAGATAGTACTAGTCTACATATTGTTAAGAGTATATATAAATTTTTAGTTCATAAATAGCAAATTGGTGACTGTAATAACAGAAATAAAAAATAGAACATTGTAGAGTTAGATTTATGAATAAATGGTTAGATAAAAGAAATTTTAATAATATTTATAATAAACATAAAAATTATCTCCTATTGATAATATTAAAAAGTTTTTAAATTTATTAAAAATATAAGACTTTTGTTCTTTAATTACCGTAAAAAACAGTAAAGATTTTTCAACACGATAATGTTTGTAACTGTAAGGATTATAAGGAATGCAGACCTCTATAACAAATAAATAAATAAATGAATGAATAAAAAGACGCACAATAAAGGTGTTGCCGATTGTAATGAAATTTTGTATGCAAAGACATTTGAATGCAAATGATTAAAATTTGGTGTCCAGTGAATGAATAGCGGAAGATACAACGCATCGGAATTGCGCACTCAGCAGGAGCATATAAGAAGCGATTCTCAATCTGAAGATCAAAATTTTTGTTGCGTTGTGATTTAGGATACTTTTCAACGACTGAAAAAATGCCTCGCCGAAGGATTCGAGCTCATTGCGAGCAACTGTCAGAGTTTAAGAGGTCATATCATTGGATCAAAAGAGGTAGGTTAGGCAAATCGGAGAATCACTCGTCATATGGGTCGAAGCGATGCGGTGATTAGAAGATGCTGGAAAGAATGGGTGGACAGTAGCAAATTTCAGCGTTATGATGGTAGCGGTCGACCTAGGGCCACAGCAGATCGGGAGAACAGAGTAACTGTCAGATCATCTGTCATAGCACCTGATTCATCGTTATCAACCATCAGACGTGCGACCCGCATATGGGTGTCCACCATGACCATACACAGACAGTTGATAGAGCGATATCTACGCTAGTACCAACCACTTACGCTTACGCACTGTCGAGCCAGATTACAGTGGTGCTTGGCTCGATCAGGTTGGAATGATGCTGACTGGGAACGTACAGTGTTTAGTGACGAATACCGCTTGCAATTGTGTCCTGTTGATCATCGAAGACGTGTCTGGAGACATCCAGGGCAGCGTGCCGATCCTGCTTTCACTATTGCAAGCCACAGAGACCTTCAACCAGGAGTTATGGTCTGGGGTGCCATTTCCCTTGATAGCCATATCCCTTTGGTCGTCATTAGAGGCATACTTACAGCACAGCGGTAGGTCGACGACATTCTGAGACCTGTTTTTCTGCCGTTCCTTTTGCAGTACCATGTCCTCATATTTCAGCAAGATAATACCAGACCACATGCGGTACGTGTTGCTATGAATTGTCTTACAATTTGTCAAACACTTCTTTGGCCAGTCTGATCTCTCTCCAATCGAGGATGTCTGGGATATGATGGGAAGGCGACTGCATCTACCAGGGAATGTTAATGACCTGGAATGCCCGATAATTGGAGCAAATTTGGCAAGAAATACCGCAGGAGACCATGAGGGAGCTTTATCACTCTATGGCACGTTGTGTGGCAATTTGCATCCAGGCTAGGGGTGGGTCAACACCTTATTGAGCTCGTTACTTTGTAACTATGTAATTCTGAAATAAAGCACATTCAATTTTTAAGCACAAGAAATTTTAATCATTGTCTATTCTGTACATAATTTTCCTATCCGTTAATTTTTGTCTCCATCGAACAGCTCCTTGGTGCGTCGTTTTTTTGTTATAGAGTGTAAAAGAAGAATTCCATCTCACTCTCTCATGTGATTATAGATAATCTAAATATTATTTGGGATGAAAATCTTAGATATATTATGATTAAAGACACAAGCTTTAGATTTATAATTCCTAATAATAATAATCACATAATATAAAAATAATAATAAAAATAATGATAAAATTTAAACTAAGTTGGCTATTAAATAAAATTTATTCCTACTGAAGCTTTTAAAGAATATACATTTAATAATAAGAAGAATTTTAAGTATTTGAATTTTTAGGAAAGTAGAGAGAGAGAGAGAGCTCAAGGGTTAGAAATCTAAAAAAGTTCTATAAAAAATATAGAATGAGTTCATTATTTGTTATATTGATAAGGTTCTACGTAATTATGCAAATTTTTTTTATATTACTATGGCTAATAAACATGTTGTTAATAATAATACTTTTATCAAGGTTACTAATACTGATAGAAAAATACCCCCAATGCAATTAAAGCTTTATATAAGAAAATAAGTTATAAATATCTATATTTTTTAACTCCTAAATTCATATAGTACCTGTTAAATTTAGAACTGTGACTAATGGTTTCAATGCTTACATTACTAAAGTTAGTAAAAACTTGCAAGATACTTTGTAAATGGTATTAATAAGACTATTATAATTTATAATAGTTATGAAATTATTAATTACGTAACAGATATATTCTATTTATAGTTATGACTTTGAATATTTGCTTAATTCTCTAGATATAGAGGATTTAAATAGTGTGTACTATCAAGATTAATTTTAAAGAATAAAAAATTAATATTTCTACATCTGCCGATAAACTTAAATTTCTTATTAATCTTGTTTAAAAGAAAATTATGCTTTTTGTAATGATAAAAATATATATAAAAAAATAAAGGTATATCACTGGGTGGACCAGCTAGTAATAGTCTTGCTAATATTTATTAAAATTTTTATGAACAAAATTTTACAGACAATAATAAATACATTTGATTATATATATATTGATGACCTCATAGTTTATGAAAATATTGATATCCAAATTCAAGTTGGATTTATCCTTTTATCCTTTATATTTAAATCTGATTAAAACAAATATAATTTTTTTTATGAAACAGAGTTCTTAGATACTATCCTAAAAAGAATTGATAATATGATTATTAGGAATATCTTTGACAAGAGAGATAGTTATTTTTTCCCAATTAAAAAGTTCCTTTCATTCATAGAAATTTAAGCTTAAATAATGAGGAATATATCATATAATTTTTTAATTAGAGATGTCAAATTTGTTTATATATCCTTACTTTTCAGAACATTTTGAATAAATTCAATCTTACTTATGCAAAGGCTGATTATCCTATTAACATTCTAAAAACAAACTTTAAAAATTATAAAATTGATTATTCTTTTAAATTATGTTTTATAACTCTTTTTCTTAATTAAAAATTGCTGTTTTTTTTTTTTTTTAAATAAGAGTATTATTCATGAATTTTTTTTCATTTATTTTTAATAAACTTTATACTTTTTCTTAATCATTTTTTCTAATTTTTGTTCTTTGAGAATTTTGTAACATTGGAAATACTTGTAATTATTTTCTGGTATTCATTTATTTCCGACACTATTTGGTAGATTGGGTTGCTACTTTTTGCCTTGTTATTTTGAACGTAGCAAAGGAATAAAACCAGGTATATTTGCTTATTGTATCCACTTGTTTTTCTCGAGTAAGATTTCTTAATTGTTTTATATAGTGGTCTTTTTACATTTTACAATATAATAATTTTGTAGCTTTACTCGCCTTATGATATAAATATTTTGAGAATTTTCTGGGATTGCTAGTTCATTTTCTTTTCGAATGGTTTTGTAAAGAATAGTTTTTTTTTTGTTGATCGCTGTTTAACTGTATCTTTGGTTTAGTAACCATTTTTTTAATAATATAATGGTGATAGGGACAGTTTGGTCAATAATTTTGGAATAACCCAACATTTAATTGTTTTTTTAGACTGTTACAGCATTAATTAAAAAAAATTCTAACCTTTCGTTTTCTTCTATATTTGGATTATATACTGAATTCATTTTTGGATTATAAACTGATTTTTCGTTTTATATACTGAAAACTTTGGTAGTTGTCATATTAATTTTTTCGTTTTATATACTTGTTTTTGGAAATATAACTATAGTATCAAATGTTTTTCTTTTATAGTTAATTTGCATTTTTATTTTTATACATTTTTCTTTGTTTGAAGTGTTTTATTTGTATAATTATGTTATTTGATGAATATGTTTTTGCTCAATAAGATAGCACTGATTTTTTCTTTTATGATTATAATATTTTGAAGTTTATTTACTTTTAAATTTCGAATTAATACACACAAACACACACATGTCCGTATTTAATTATGCTATGTAGTAATTGTGCTATTGTGTGCAAAAAATTCTACAATAATTTAACTAATGAGCAAGTTGAGAATATTAACTAATTTAAAGTATTGAGTTATAATCAAAAAGAAATTCCTGTTAGAATTGTTGCATTGTATTGGAATTTGGTGTTAATAATGTTAAATACCTCACCATTTTAACACCAAACGTTCATAAAACTCATTTTAATTTTAGTTCGAATACTTATACTATTCTTAGTAAGAAATTACAAAAAATTACATACGATATTATAAATAATTTGTATAGTACTGCTATCATTAAAATTAGTGCTGTTATAGTCAAATACCTAAAAAATAAACTGATTTTTACTATTTATAGCTGTAATTTTGATGTTATTTTTAATTCTGTAGACATATATGATCTTATAAAAGTTCTAATAAAGATTTATGAGAAATTAATATTAATTAGGTTATAGCATAAGAGAACTTTTATTACTTTATTAAATTTTAGTATGAAAAGAAAATAATATATTTTTAATAATAAGATATATATATATATATATATATCTTCCTTGTATTTGTACTCTTTCTCTCCGATAGAGGGCGTGGTGGTTTTTTGTCAATTTTCATACTTTGTCTTGCGTCTCATGTAAGTTTTTGTTATCTATTTTAATCTGTTGCTTTATTATTCAGATTGCTACTTTACAATTTTCATGAGATATATATTGTGCATATCTCTTTCTGTCTACACATGCATTTTACTTAATTTCTTTCAGCGTATTGATGGAATTACCATTTCGATTTATAAACTTTTTTTTTCTTTTTGGGAAATATTAGCACAAGTAAAGCATTGTTTAACCTGCATGAATCTATCTTAAATCAAATTTAGAATTTAAAAATATTATATTTCATTTTTTGTATGGTTTTTTTTTTCTAATTACGATTGATTTTTTTCAAGCTTTGGTTTGTACTTTTTTATGAGTATAATTTTATTTATAGATTTAGTAAATTTTACCAGTGAACTTGTCTCTTACTTAATTGCTTTGTTTTGTAATGTATTACTATTTCTCTCATTTTAGGTTTTTAGACTTACAAAAATTATTTAAATATGTTTTTTTTTATTTTATTTTTCTTTAATATATGAAAAATATGTTTTTTTTTGTAACAATTTTTTGTCTGTTTAATTTTTAATTTTTGCCTCTATAGTAATATTAATTAACTAATTTAATTGTTTCTATATATTTTTGAATTATTGTTTTCATTACACACACTTCTGAGTGTATTTTTTGTTACCTTTCTCTGTTGCTCAAAATTTATATTTTTTTTAGAAATCCTCCGATATATTTAAATTGTCCCGCAAGAACGAATATTCAGTTTAAATTTCAAAGCTAGAAACTAATCACAACATTTATAATACTTCAAAAATTTATTACATCTCTTTCAAATTCAATTCACTAGAATCCTAAAATAATTTAACTTTAGAGCATAACGTTAATATGAAAAATTTAAGTTCCGCAGGGATACGAATAACAAAATATACGTGGGGGAAGAATGGAAGAGTTCAAGTGTTTCGAATTCCCTTCCATGAAAAAAGGTTTGAAATAGTAAATTTTACTTCATATAAAGAAATTAACTCAATTTACTTTGTGAGCATTTCCTTTGAATATTAAAAAACGTGACAAATTAATTGTTATAATCATGTATTTGTTTCAAACTAAAAATAAGTACCTTCTAAAATAATTTTCTGATTACTCTCCAGTAATAGCAATTGATCTTTGTTCATCCTTTTTCACTCTTTCAAATTTAGCGAGCTCCATAAATACATCTAATTTAGTTTTAGAAAGTGACTCTAAATTTAAAGCTTAAAATTCGGCACGTGTATGCTGACCAGTGCTATAATTTGATTGATAAGCTTAAAAGCATCAATCACTCTTTCTCAGCCCTAAATGTTCGAATAATTCTAAATTCAATATTATCACGCATTTAAGACCTAAGTTAAACTACATTACAAAATTTGAAGCCTTTTGGGTTTCTTGATAGGATGAAACTGAGATAAATGGTAAATTCTTTTTAACACAGCACACGTTATTGAGTATTCTTAACTAGTCAGAGGTGTTTTAACCAACACCATTTAACCTTGGTCTGTAGAACAATTCAGGTGTCTATAAGCTTGTATGAGGTTTATAGTTTATTATATAGTTTATTAATTTTATTTTAAATGGCAACCTATAAAATATTAAATTTTGTTCTTTTATTAGTATATGAAATAAATTTCGAATCCACACACTTTATTAGTTGTATATAATTACTATATATGTGGTATAATTTATTTTATTCCTTGTTAGGAAAAAACACATATTCACTTCAAATCGTTAATATACAATCTAGGTTATAAAGCCTGGGCATTTAAGTAAGTGTAAGTTTAAAAAATTAGGATTGCCTTTATTATGCCTTAGAAGCATATTGTTTTTAAATACATTAAAGCGCTAATTAATTTTTTAAGAAAATTTATCTTTAAATAAGAAATGCTTCTTTCACTTTTATTTGCATCGAATTCGATTTAATTCAATATAAATTTATTTTTGTTTTCCAATGATTATGTGTAAATATTAATTAAATGCATGCATATTAATTGTTTCTTCTTATTAATTTAACAAAGGCAGCACTTACAATCTTAAATTATTATTTTTTTTGTTTCAAATAGTTTATTCATGTACCTTAAGTGAAAGAGCAAATAGACTATTCATTTGTCAAAATCAAAAGGAAAAATTTTCTTTTTATCTGATATATTTTTATTTGATTTAATTTACTAAACGAAAATTTTTATTTGATTTTATGATAAATGTAATCATTTTATCCTAATTTAATGACATTCCTTCGAGGTCTAATCCTTTTGAGGAAATATTTCCCAACCCCCCCAAAAAAAAAAAAAAAAAAAAAAAAAAAAAAACCTGATTGGTTTAGAAAGAAAAAGATATGGACGAAAAAATTAATGTATTAAAATATTGAATTAAATAAATACTTTGTATCTTTATACTGACTGATAGTTTATAAAATGTTAGATTAAAAAAAAAAAAAAAAAAAAAAACCACCACGTGGGCAATTCACGATGGATCTCGTAATTTTGAACCTCCATCAAATGATGAGAAAGACATATGAGCTCGTCCCTCCACTCTCCAAACTCACACCGTATCCAGTCTCGACAGATTTAACGGGCATCAGATCCATTACATTGTATCTTTATACGGACGGAAATATAACAGTAAATAAATAAATACTTCTTTCGAATGACATATGGTACTTTTAAAATTTGTTGGTATTTTCGAATTCTTTTGTTTTCATGCTTTTTTTTATTTATAGCCTGGTGAATTGCAATAAATTCTTACAGCAAAAACAAGCAAGGATTTTTGAGGAAATTACTTTCTGATTAAAGCAAAAAAAAACCATTCAACACATATTTTATAATAATTATTATGCTTTAACTTGTCTATTATAATTTTGTGTATTAATTTTTTTGGGTAGAAATTTAAATTATCATGTAAGGCAAAGTTAACAGGTATTGCTTTCATAAAGAAATCGCTAGTTAAAAATATAACAGCATACAAAAAAATAAATAGTAAAATATGAAATTTGATTTTACTAAGAGTTTCTTGCATATTTATGCAATAAAAGTAAAATAAATGCCAGTACTCCCAGTAAAGAAATATTAAGTATATATAATATTTCAATTCTTTCAATATCGTATTGCAAACAAGTGTATTTTTATAGTTCAAAAATCCAATACCCAGTTTTTCTCAAACAATTTTAGAATAACGTGAATTCATATCAGAGTAAGATATTTTATTCTCCATTTAGAGCGATACACTTTTGTTACTCTATTCAAGATCTTCTTACAATTTTAGTTGTAAGCTTATTTCTTATATTTTTCTTGCTTTAAGACGAAGAAAATAGAGAACTAACAAACATATAGTGGAAAATGTATAAATTTTTCTGTTTTATATGGATTCAGTAGCGTGAATTATGCGAGAAAAACGATTTTTCCAAATAAGATATAAAGGAACTAAAAATAAGTTTTTTGTTTACGAAAAAAAGGAGCTCGAATTCTATTAAAAATTTTCCAGTATTCTCGGAAATACTTTTCTCTTTAAAGAATTTATCTTCTGAGATAGAAATAGAGAAAGAGTTCCGGAAAAACTTACATAGCTAAAGTGTTTGCTTTAATGATTATGATGTTGAACTAAGAGACGATGTCAATATCATATTTTGATTTCGGGAAACCGCATCTTTATTTTTATTAATATTTTATTACTAGCTTTATAATATTGATATTTTTATTATAATTTTGATTAAAAATATGCACAAAATGGCAATTTTTTTTAGAAAACGTTTTTGCAAAATTGTTAGATAACGATATAATCATACATACCGATACTGTTATTTATTCAAGAACAATGGTAATTGAAAATTTCGTACTTCTACCACATGAAAAGAATTAAAAGAGAGAAATTATGAATAAACGTATAAGTTTATAAAACACTTGTTGCAATTTTTTGAAAAAATATTTTTCTGCAATTTTACAAAGGAATGTAATTAAAATTATGTAAAAGGTTTTCATTATTTTTAAAATGTCAGGAAATATGCAATTAATTGTAAACAATTACCTTTTTTTTGAGAAACAGAGTTGATAAGTTTCATATCCGTTAACTGTATGGAGCAAAATTAATGGAAATGAAATTCCTTTTGAAGCATGTTCTGGAATCAGCACAGTATAAACAAACACCATTAGTCATTAACTATTGGGCAAGCTCACCCGCTGCTTTATTTACATGCAACGCAGGTGAAATCTGAGGGTAGAGATATGCTCAGTCAGAGGGAGTTATTAAAGTGACGAGTTCGTTACTGTTTCTCGTATAAAATTAAAAGAACTCGAAAGCAAGATAAGTTTTTGAAAGACATTTCCAACTCTTTATTATGCGCCTCTAGGTATATATTTTTCTTAAATATCTATGTTTATGCACTCTAATATTTCATAAGAATTTAATCAATACTTTAAGACTTCCCTATGAATTTAATTTCTAAGGGAGGGATTATATACACTAGAAATCATAAAGACAGAATCAAAAATATCAAAATCCTCCTTTTTTGTAAAGTATTTCTTAATTTCTTAACTCACAATGACATAAAAATCTTTAAATACTTCAAAATAGTTTTAATGTATTAGAACTTATCTGAATATAGTTTTAAAGTAAAACCGTATGAGAATAAACTTTATGGGGAATATATATGAAGAACATTTTTTTTTCTATTTGCATGTGCTTGACGGTATTCATATGATTACAATGTAAACATTATTAAATATTTTGAAATGCATATTTTTTTTGCCTAAAAATTATAAATTATTGGATACTTTAAGCATCAATGAAAATGATTGGTAATTACGTGAATATATTCCCGACTTGTGTAAAATAAAAGTAATATTTTTACTGCAGAAACATGAACGAGATAAAAAAAAATAGAAAGGGACATTAGGTATAATTTGCAACGAAAATAAATTCTGTTCCATTCAGCGTTTGAATAATCACCATTTAAAAATTTAAAAAAAGGGTTATGAGCTTATTAAAATTCAATTGACTAATTAATGAGTCGATTAAATTTATTCGAAGTAAACAATTTCCGTTTTCCTCTGCAATCAATTGCGATAAAAACTAAAATGTGTAATATAAAAATTCTAAAATAGTTCATATATATATATATATATATATATATATATATATATATATATATATACATACATACACCGAAATAAATGTTTGACGCGTACAATCAGATTAGTGTTGTCCTTGTTTTCAATTTTTGGAATGATCAAGAGGAAAGAAATGAACTAAAAATATATCTTTTGAAGGTATAGTATTAAAACATAGCAAACGTTTTTCTAAACGAATGTACAAAATTAGCATTCTGAATGCATCTTTTTAGAAATTAAATATATTCAGTGATGCAATCGTTATAATTACTCACAAAATAATTTATTTCCAGGTATGATGTTTATAACCTTTCTATGGAACTAATCATGTGAAACAAGCTTCAAAGATCTTTTATATAATACTAGAAAAAGCTTGTTTTGGATGATATCAGTAATAAATAATAAAACGGACTCCAATTATAGCAACATTTGATCTATTACAATTCTTATAATTTCTTGAAGAATAAATAAAAATAAAAAATTTATAGTAATAGAAATTCTTAAAATTTTAGGAAGAAACTCAAGATTCCTTAAGTTTCGTGACACTTAATAAGAAAAATACTAAATCATGACGATTGTTGTTAATCTAGCTATTTTTCAGCTAAAAGCTTCAGTTTATCAGATTTAATTTGGGTGCACTTTTTGCAAACATTTTTTAATAGCAATTTTATAGAAATTAGTAGAAAATAATGTTAGAAGAGAAAAAAGAAACCATCTTTGCAAAATGAAAATTACTAAAAAACATCTGTTTGAAAATGTTGAATTTTTTTGAAGAGATGAAAAAGAGCATTTTTATAAACATATAAAATACACTTATTGCAAGATTTAACCGAAGAAATAAATTTTCTTTTCCACATCGTATAGTTACAAGTACATTACTTCTACTATATATTTAATTTATCGAGCACTTAACACTATAAATTAAATGTTTCTTGTTTCAATTATAAAAGATCAAATAAAAATATACGAAGATCAACTTTTTAATTTCTTGCATATGTGAGATAACAGTTTTGGCAAAGACTTAGAAAAGTCACTTTACTTTTCGAGTTATATTTTCTTAAATATCTATTCTAAGAAAACATAAAATACGTACAGCCAATTTTATACGAGCATTCATAGAATGCATCAGCAAAATTCAACGTGCATGCATTTAAACTGGAAATGTTATAAACTTTCTCTATTGTATATGTTGGCTGAAAAAAATATAAAAACAAACATGAAAGTTAAGGAAAAAATAAAAACATCTTGATATAGCAGGTGTATAATTAAACATGCTATTTCCGATTGAGAAAATAAGAATTTGAAAATTTATTTTTCTTTATTTAATAATTATAAATTATGATGAAAGTACACTTAAAAATATAAGAATTAATTTTTCTTATATTTCTATTATATTTACGTTCTTGTTTTGATAGGAATAAAACTGCTGTTCAGTTCTAATGGTTAGTTAAATTTAGGCAACAAAAAATAAGTAGAGGGAATATAAGGGGAGCTAGTCCACCCTCACCCCTCACAATCTTAAAATTTATCTGCAAAATGGTAAATTTTCGATGCCTTCTGAGTGAATTAGTATAGGGAGTTTAAATTTGATTGTTTACACCAACTTTCCGTTGATTTAGTTTTAATTTTAATACTAATGCATAACTGGGATTTTTTTGTGAAATTTTGATTATACCATACAATGTAATTTCGTCAAAAGATCAATATTATAAATGTATTACTATTAAATAGTTATATACTAAAATTACAGAGAAATTACATATATGTTACTATACGTGTATTAATATAATCAGTCATCAGTTATAATTTCATTAAAAATATGTTTATTTAAAACAAATATAAGAAAATTATAATTAGCCAGAATCCAACGAGTGAGTTTGCTCAAGAGGCTTTGTTTCGGGCTCCCTTGTACTACAAAATATGCAAGGAAATATAAAAATACTTTTATGGACTACTTCTACTAAATAACATTTAACTAGGTGTTCAAAATAAGATGATAGATTATATTATAGAAGTAAAGATATACAATGTAAAATATATTTCTCAGTCATATGTCAAGTCTCTCTGTTTAAACGACTTTAAGTGTCTGTTTTCGTCTTGCGTAGATTTCTATACATTCATCCACCTTGGCTACCCTTCTTCAAAGCACAAGCTACACATGCTGCGCAAGTCATTATTATTTGCTGTGGTGCTTACGGAACGATTTTCTGCCACGCATGAATCTTATGATTAAGTCTCAATGCATAACACTGCAAATTGTGATTATTTCCACAAAGTAAATTCTTAATAATTAAAGAAAATTTTCAACCAATAGCAATTATCTGTTTTTTCTCGTAAATTTTCAAGTAATCTTAATATGTTTTTAAATTATAATTCTTTAAAAAGGCACTGTAAATTTAAAATTTTTAAATTATGTTTCTAAATTCATGGACAAGTAACAGGACAAAGCAACTCTATCAACAGCCTTTCGACTGGCAATTAAAGGCCGCAAGACCCATGTGCTCCAACATCTATCCAACCTATAAAAAAACGAAGTGAAAGATAATACGAATAGACAACAGAGTTAATCTTTTGTGTATATTTCCTAATTTTAGGCAATAGAATAGAAAAGTAATTTTTTTTGAAGAAAGTAGGGTAAGGTAGCCTGTATCCTCTCCCCCGCCCGAATCGCAGCCACTGCTGATAAAGAACCTATTGAGCGTAAACTGGAAGTGATTTCAGCAATTTTTCGATCTATCCTTGGGAGCGAAACAATAAAGAAGTCATTTCGACTATACTTGCTCTTTGAAAATGGAGCTGAGAAGTAATAAGTTTCAATGAAATCGAAAATAAAATATTTCGATCTTATAGTCTGTTGTTAAAAATAGGACACCGATACGAAACATCTTTTTCAGATTGAAAATTTCTCCAATATTAGTATCACATTTCGACTTTGCTATTATATAAAGAGTAGCATACTTGATTACACTTTTTATCTAATTGCATTTGTCCTTTTTTCTAGCATAAAATATATTACTATTTTGTTGCATATATTTGTTGTAATGTTAAATTCGCGAAAAGCTGTATATTTAAGGAATTAAATTTTTTTTTCCCGAGGCTCTGTATTATAAACACACACACACACACACACACACACACACACACACACA